>JAJOZX010009248.1:0-32500 GCA_023014485.1 Bathynomus jamesi
TCCCATAAACTGATAAAGTTATCTTCTGCATTAATTAATATTGTTTAAAAAGCCAAGATCAAAGGCTTAAAGAAAATTAATTGATTAGGCTTAATAGACTATATCTCCAAGATTCCACTGCTTTATTAATGAATATAAAAGGAGGTTTAAATGTATTAAGGTGACACGCACGAGTCTTGAAACAACTTGCTATAATGTACCCAAGATGCCCGCAGTAAGCCTTATTCTAGTTTGTAAATAACTAGTTACAATAACTAATCTATTTTACTTACATTTGGAACATGTAATTCTAATGATTCAATGACAGGAAGATCTTGAACAGCTTTTAATATTAGTTCTTTAGCTTTCTCAACTTTTTCTACTTTTCCTCTAATAATACAAGTTCTTTCATTTTCATCTGAAATAAAGTAGACCTATCCGTTAATCTGGAGCATAGTTCCTAAACCAAAACCAGTAGACAACTGATTTTACGTGCAATTATTTTGTGATATGGTTCTATGTGGGGAAAAAAATTGAAACCATTAAAATATTCTAAACTATAACCTTTAATCTTTGGTTAGCTTCCGCCCAAATTGTTCATTCTGACGAAGGTCAAGCTTTTCACTCCACCTTAGACCTACAGTTTAATGTGGAATCTGAACCACGCCCCATCAGTAGCCCAGCGTCTTAACCACTAGGCCACCTAGGGTACCCATTTATCTACCAACCACTTTCTTTATTGTGTGGAAGGATGAACAGCTGGGATTTGCTGCGTGCCAGCTGCTGTTGGGTCTCGAACCCGGGGCCGATGGATTCGTAGTCTGTGACGCTAACCACTACACCACCGAGGAGCATTCATATAGCTTTATAACTTCAAATCTAGGTGCTTTGGCACAGAGTATGGAAATTCAATCTCACTCCTAGCACAACCAATCAAAATGTAGTTTTGATGCTGCTAGCCAATGAAAACAAAGATAAAGCATATGAAGTGTTTAACAGCATCATCCAATGCCACCAACCAACCACAGTGTGAGTTTGGGATGTGGAGAGAGAGAGAGAGGAAGCATCATGTGGTATCATTGCCACTCAGTATCCACTATGACATCCTCTACACAGTCTGCTATTTTCTGTTCTACACCCACATCATGGTTTCCAAGCAACGAAGTGTGTAGAGCTTCATGAACTTTGATTTTGAATTTGCTGACAGTGACCCCAATTTCAAATGGGTGTCAGAGGCTATCCTTCATGCAAAGAAAGCGTGAAAGATTTACCTGAAAGACATCAAGTCTTGGTCTCACCAGAAGAAAGTCACAGACTTCTTCAGTTCAGTTTATTTTAATAAAAGTTCATTGTCATCCCTTGTCTTCATTATTTTTATTCAAATGTACAAAACTTGCGATAAAAAGGAAGGAATGTGGGCTTTCCTATTTTTGTTTATACACAAAATTCATCTTTTTTCCCCCATAATGTTAAAAAATTGCGTGTGATCAAAACCTAAGGGGATCTTTCCAGGGATGTATCCCATGTAGAATCAGTCATTTACTGTACAATTAACAGCTACCTTTGGTAACTATTTACTTGGTAAAGGCATGCTCTTAATTTATAGACCTTCACCCCTTAATCAGTATTCTAATTTTGGAGCAGAATTTAATTTTTTTTTCAGCAAATAAGTTATTCAGATAGGCTACTCTCAGGGCTGTAACTAGGGTTTAGAAATTAGTGAGGTCCAGATTTTTTTTGAGCGCGGCGGGACAAGCAAAATTCAGACCAAAATGACATCTACAAACACAACCCAAGCTATACACTAAACACAAAACCCTTGTCTATAATTAAATACTGTACAAAGGGACCTGTTAGCAAAAATACTTTTATTAAAGCTGCAGCAATATTTCACGGTTCAGTCTCTTTTTCTTTAGGAAATAATTACCGAGGTCCGGACCTCGGTGACCTCATAGGTAGTTACGGCCATGGCTACTCTACAAAAGTAGTAATGGTGTAGTATCATAATTTCAATAGAAAACTAATTACACTGGTATGCATATGAAATTTTTTGTCTGCTGTGAGGGTTTTTTCAACTCATATTATATAATTCGACCATGCTGAATTCGAAAATGACATTGGTTTTCCTCAATCAGGTCAGGTTTTTTCTCTATTGGCCATTTATTATAAGTCCAATTTTATCCCCAAATTTATTGATTTTTTAGCTGAAACACTGTAGATACGAGTAATATAAGAACACTCGTGAAAAATGAAAACATTGTGTGAATAAATACTTTTATTCATACAATGAATATGGAAAAAAGTTTATTGAGGAAGGAATGAAGTTTTTTTGGCTTTCCGTCTGTGTTTTTCTTCGGGCACGTCTCGCTTCAAACACCAGCAATAGTCTGCCAGCATATTGATATCCCAGTTTCCCTGGTACCTCTCTTCCATTATTTTGATATCTTGGTGAAATCGTTCACCCTGTTCCTCACTATAATCCCCGCAATTTTCAGGAAAATAGTCCAAGTGGGACCACAAAAAGTGCATTTTTATGGACATGCGCGACCCATGAGCTTTGAAAGCTTCCATCAAGTTTTCGACAACGGACTTGTATTCTGGACTTCTACGCTTGCCAAGAAAATCAGTGACAACTGATTTGAATGCCTGCCAGGCATTTTCTCAGTTGGAGTCATTGCGTTTTCGAACTGAGTATCCTTGATTAAAGTTCGAATTTGAGGACCATCAAAAACCCCAGTATTTAGTTTAGCATCAGATATATGAGGAAATTTACTCTCGAGATATCGGAATGCTGAACCCTCCTTATTCATTGATTTGATGAAATTTTTCATCAAGCCCAGCTTAATATGAAGTGGTGGGAGCAAAATTTTTGTTGGTGGTACAAGGGGCACTGAAACGACATTATGCGACCCAGGTTCAAAATTCTCTCTGGATGCCCATTCATGCTGTGCATAGTGCTTCTCATCCGCTCGGCTATCCCATTTGCAGAGGAAACATGGGTATTTCGTGTATCCCGCTTGCATTCCCAACAGGGCCGGCCTTAGCAATTGCGGGGCCCAATTTGGACCATTTTGGTGGGGCCTCCTGGACTTAAGATTATTTCAAATTAGGTATCAGGAATATGTTATTACGTTGTATTAAAAATAAAACAATATCTATATTTATTAGCTTATATTTTGACATAAAACGTGTTAAAACAAAACTATACTTATAAAGAAATCTTTCTTGCTTTCTGTTCTGCAAACTCTTTCAAAATTTTGTTGAAGTTTAAGTTTTTTGCTTCATCACATTCTATGGATAATATTGCAAGGCTATTGAGTCTATCTTGGAGCATGTTTGACCTTAGATAAGATATGATCAATTTTAATTTGGAAAAGCTCCTTTCCCCTGATGTCACTGACTGGAATTGTCAAAAATATGCGTAGAGCAATAAAAAATTTTTGAAATCCAGTAGCTGTCATTCAAAGCAAGGAATTCCAGGATTTTCAAAGGCTTTCCAAAGTATGAAGGAAGAATTGGCTTCAGTGCTTCCATTTCCTCGACCAGCATATGACCATCTAAATCTGCTAACTTTACAGAGTTGACAAGTTCGTTTTCCTGAATGAGCTTCACATCTGTTAGCGCAATTTCCAAATCTACAGCATGTTTTTGTAATTCCAGCTTTGGAATTTGTTGAAATTTACTCAAAAAGCCAAATAAATCAACGTGTGTTTTCAACTGCTTAAACCGTGCCTCCAAAGACCGCATTCCTTATTTTTCAAAGCTGGAGGTGGCAACCCTAGTGCGGGGCCCAATTTGGTCAAATAGGTTCAATTGGCCTTAGGCCGGCCCTGATTCCCAATACAAATGCCACAATCTGAAAAAAAATGAAAATATTTAAGGAATTTAGAGAATTTGTTCTATCAGATAAAAAAATCTATGCATTGGACTGTATCACTTCTGTGGGGAAGTTAAGTGTTCTTATACACTCTCAAATAACCTTTGGAAAAACAACATAGTCAATAGCAATAGTTTACTTATGATTAGGGGGTCAAAAGTCAATAAAGTCAAATTGTTTCCTTTGGGGCACTTTTCGCTGAAACGACTGAAAATGCAATAAAAACACCTGTAGGGGGTATATTACCAAAGTTAATAGGTCAACCAAAAGTCAACTTTTACCTGTTAGGTCAAAAAATAGCAATGAGGTAAATAAAGTCAATTTTTTGGAATAAATAATTAAAATAACTAAAATTTGCATCTTTTTGGTTAACTGGCAACTTCGCTGCTCGTATGTCTTATTCAGTTATGTCCGTTCTGGTTTTGGATGTGGTTGTGTTGTATGTATTGTGGTTACTGGTTACCATTTTTGATTTGTGATTTTTTCTGATTTGTGATTTCACTGATTTCGATTTCTTTTGATTTCAGATATTTAAAATGCCAAAAGTTGCTTAGTTAGTATTGCTAAAGTGCGCGCTATAATTGCAAAATATCCTAATGAATTCATTTGCTCAGGAAAAAATGAGCTATACTGTCAGATTTGTTGTGTTGTGGTCAAGCATGACAAATCCTTTTTTGTGGATAAACATCGCTCTACCCAAAAGCACCAGCATGGTATAGACCAAAATGTGGGAAATGAAAAGACGCAAACCCTTTTAAAGTACAAGTCTTCAGATTTTTCAGAAAAACTTGTGACTACATTTCTGTCAGCCAACATACCTCTTCAATCAATCAATCAATCAAAATGAATTATAGTTTGATTGCTAGCTTAGTGACTAGGATGGAAGCATCTGATTGCACCATTAGAGAGGCATATGAAACAATTTCTTCTATCAACCTTGGCGAAGATGTGTGTTCAGTCAAACAATACATTGAAACAAGACTCAAGACAAATGGTATTTGTGAAATAATTAACCTCAGTAGACCTGAAATCTCACCAACAGTTTATGGTCAGCTTTTGCAATGTCAACCAACAACTGCCGCTGTAGAGATCTTTCTCCATGCTTAATAAATTATTAAGTAAGGATCGCAATTTTTTGCCAGAAAATGTTGGCAAATACTTCATAATTTACCACAATCGGTCAACTGATGTAGAAGAGCAAGAATAAGTAATTAAAGTATCGTTTTTATTATTGAAAGTAAAGGCAACTTTACAAGTCAATTTTTTCAATTCGTAAGGTCAACTTTCTTAATTTTTTCAGTCAACTTTTGACTGCCCTACTTATGATATTAGTATTACCTTCAAATCTCCACAGATCCTCCAGTTATGTTGGTCGTATACAAGAGCATCCAGTAAAATTTTCATGTTATCGTAGCTCTCAGTAAGTTGTACGGAATGTGCTACAGGGACTGATGCAACCCTATTTCCAATGTTGAGAAGTACCGCTTTCAAACTTCGTTTAGACGAGTCTATAAATAGCCTCCATTCTGATGCATTATATGGCAGGCCCAAGGATTCAATTAGCCCCTCAACATTGCAGCAGTACACTAAGGAAGAGGTATTTTCATGCACTGCAAAAAACTTGCGGAATTCTTCCTCTCGTTTCCTATACCAGGGGAATGTTGTTCCCGGAGCCAGCAAGTTGTCCTCTCGAAGTCGTGAGCCCAAGATCTCGGCAGCTAATTTGGAAAGTCCTAAATCCCTGGTAAGATCATTAAGTTTGGCCTGGTTGAGAGGCCTCGGCTCATTTGAAGCGGTATTTTGAGGTATATACGACTGGGACTGGTCATTGGTCATTTATTCATCATCAGAATCATCAAAGTCCAGGGTTTGAGGTGGGTTGGGTATTGGAATTCCAGGACCATGGGGTACAGGTCTCATAGCAGAAGGAATGTCAGGGTATACAACAATGTGTTTATTCTTCTTGTTAACTCCTGAAAATAGAAACACAGAAACATGGATATAAAACTTGCATATGAAATAGAAGCAGCATTCAGACAGTGGCGGCTCGTGAGGGAAGGCTGCGGTCTGATATGAATGAAAAAGAAAAAATATACAATCATTGTATATGTAAATGTAACTTGTATAACAATATGTATGTGTAAATGTATTTTCTATAACAATATGTATATGTAAATGTATGATTACCATTATGGTGAATATTATGCTATATATGGTGAATATTACATTATGGTGAATATTATGTCAAGTTTCATACGAGGATTTCAAAATATTTAAGAAAAATAAATTTATAAGCCCACCTTGGAGGTTTGTCATGCAGAAATAGCAATCTGTCACGTGATCCTTTCCTTCTCTCCAAATCATGGGAATTCCAAAAGGCAAAGATTTCGCTCTGCCTTTGCTCCATCTTTCAAATTTTCAATGCACGTCTTGCAGCACATATGAGGGGCAAAATTTTGTCCTGGTCCCCTAGCTTAATTCCAAAGTATGCTCTATACATTGTCTTCACAAATTTAGTGATTTGGGACTGGTTATTTGGCATGGTAACCGTCCCACATATGTAGCAGAATCTATTGGGATCATTTTTACACGCTCTATTCATTATGAAATATTTTATCTATATGCCTGAAAAGTAAAAAAAGATATTATACAAGTGAAACAAGTGATGATAGATGTTACTGTTCCAATTCCGCTTTGACAAAATCACGAAAAATTCTATTTTACTTATGAGGCCATAGCCAGATAACCTGAGCTGATTGAGAAAAATGGATTGCAGATTCAAAATCAGCAGAAAAAACTCTATAAGAATCACTTACAAAACCCTTGACAGCAAAATTGATGCATACCAGTGTTATAAACCTTCTCAAAGCAATTACATTATAAAATTCTACCAATTTTGTTTTGTATAGATATTAAATAGTATAATCTAAGATATGAATCTATAAAACTATTATAACCCTAAAATCACTACTGAATACTGTTAAATAGTAAAGGGGGTGAAGTATTAAAGCATTTAAAAACCTGGGCTTACCATCATCTCTAAAATTGATAGATGTTGAAGTTCTTTCTTGTATTTGTTTAATATTAGCACCTTGACGTCCAATAACTGCTCCAACTGCTTTCTTGGGTATTTTTATTTCCACTTTAGTTAACTGCACAAATATAATCTTTTCTTGTTCACTCAATTCATTCAGTTCTTCATCCTGAAAATTTACATTTGCTTTTAATAATAGCTATAAGGCTAAAATCAATCCCCAAGAAAGACAGTGTTGTCAAAAAATTTATAGTACTCTGTTTTTAAAAAGCAGCTAGTGTTGATTTCTGAAAACCTTTTCATCTCTGCCATAACCAAAATAATGGAAGGAGATGTATCCTCTGAAGGTATGAGCAACTGACTGAAGTAAAATATCCCTCAATGAAAAGTAGGTCAATCTTTCTAATATTCAAGTCACTGCCCATATATCACATCAAGTTAGTTGCAGTGTCACAATTGCTCTATTTATTTTTCCTTGGAATGCTGAAGATTCAAAGTTACTGTACTTTAACAGGAATAATCTCTGGCCTTTTATTAGTAGTGAATTAAATATATCTGTCTCTCTCTCTATATATATATAAGGGGTTCCAAAAACCTTAGCCCCCTCCATTTGCAGTTTACATGTTTACTTATATCAAAATAGTTTTTAGTGACTATAAAACATATAAAATTCTTTATTTATTGCAGGTATTAAAATTACTCTAGCTGATAAAGTGATAATATAATGGCTTCTCAATTAATTGGTGATTCGGAGAGGCAACGTGATAGATCGCATATGAGCAATAACATTTTGGGAAGCTCGTGATGTTGGAGCCACCTTTATAACACGTTCATGGGTTGCCAAAAAGTTGCAAAGAAGTGAGGACTTTGTCAAAAGAAATTGGAATAAAACTTTGGATGAATGTGAAATGGATACAACCAAATCTGGGTGCCCAAATTTGCCACTCTCTCAGGAAACAAAGGACATCATTGAAAGTGGTACGCGTAAGCAGAAAAACAGCTGTGCTAAACTTTCTAGAGAGATTGAAGTGTTGAGAGGAAAGACCGTTAGTGGTGAGATCATTTGACTGTACCATCGTAGGCAAGGTTTAAAGCCTTGGCATGAACTTCCAAAGCCAAGAAAAACTCAACTTAACATCGATGACAGAATGTGGTTTGCCCATTATCTTGAAGATTGGGATGTGGATGATTTCACGCATTTAGCTGTCTCCGATGAATTTTTGTTATGTTAACACGTCGGCCTAACTACCAAAATGATTGAGTGTGGGCCACAACACCAGATGAAATCAATGACAATGAACATTATCACAAATTATTAAAAAGTCCAGACTGTGTTGGTGTGTTTGTTTTGTTCACTGCAAAGAAGCTCATGTGAGTGCTGAAGCCAAATGGTCAGAGTTGGGATGGACAGTATTTTCGTGATATTATTCTATCCCAGTATGTCATTCCTTTTCTAAGAAACCCAAACAATGTTATGGATGTCGATCAGGTCACACTTCTGCATGATAAGGGCCACTGCTTTAAGGCATTAGCCACTCAACAGTTGTTGTGGAACCATGAGATCAATTTCTTTGAAAATGAATGGCCAGGAAATTCTCCTGACCTGAATGTCTGTGAACACATTGGATCAGTTATAAAGGACAAGGTTGAATGTCTCTTGTTTTAAGAACCTGCAGCAAATCGATTTTCGAAGGATACAATGAGGCAACACACTGAAACTGTTTTAGCAAATTTGCGTAGCAATCAAGATCTATTATGTCACTTTTGGCAAGCTACCCAATGCGAATTCAGCTGGCTGTCAGCCAATGGTGGGTACACCAAGTTTTAATTGTTTCTCATTAAATGCAGGATTAAATTCTCTTTTGTAAGGTAGGTTTAGTTTTACTGTACCTCTAATGGTTTAGGCCATGGGCAGGGGGGGGGGGGGGGGGGGGGGGGGGCTACGATTTATTGGAGTCCCGTACACTATTTACAATCTACAAATTGTCACTTTCATTCATGAAAGTGTCCAAATTTTTCTTAAAATTAATGAAGGAGCTATTTACTACCACCACTACAAAATGGTTTTAACTCAGTCCTACTTCAGGCAATATCCTATTTTGGCATCCCAAATTACTTAAACAACCAATTAGGTCAACTGTACACCCTTGACAATTGGTTAGGTTAAGTCATTACAGTCTTTAAACTAACAAAAATATCAAGACTTAACCTAACTAATCATCAAGGGCATACACTTGACCTAACCAGGCCATCAATGGTTAAAGATTCAGTTTAGCACTGGGAACCCAATTTTTGCATGAAAATACGTTTAACAGATGTAGAATTTGATTACAAATTGATTTTCTTGTATAATAATTTTTGTGCAAATTCATATTTACTGCATTCTAAAAAATTTTGAGGGAACAACGAATAATCAATATTCATTTTTACATAAGAACTAAAATCGCTTAACGTGAGTTTGGATAAAAATTTTATTTGTTACTTTCTATTTTTGTTTGTGTCACAACCCTACAATCTACCAATTCTATAGTTTAGTCGTATCCATTTTTCATTTGTTATAGAATTTATATAATTAATTATGGTTGTCTTGCATCTCACCCTCGTCCCTAGATTATGCATACACATTGCATATACAGTAAAATGCCTGCTAGTGGTCACGCCTGAAAAGCGGCCAGAGCCTTCACTAAGGCCAAAATATTGTCCCAAATTCCCATTCCTTTGTTTCTTTGCTATGAAAAAGCCAGTATTAAGGCCACACCTCTAGTCTATATTGTGGTCACCTGATTGGTCCCACAGCCATGTGATTGTACATCAAATACGGCCAATCACAGAAAGCCACGCGCACAGTTAGTGTCAATGAGTGTTTCTCTGTTTTGCTAAAGATACCAGTAGCTCAGATTTAAGAGTGACATAAGTGCGTTATTCAATTATGAACTGCTTTGAGTGATACATCATGAAACAGAAGTGCTAATTCATCAATACGTGTAGCAAAAATGGCAACCAAAAAAATATCGTAATGAACTGTCTTTGAAATAAAAGGTTGATCTGGTGAAAAACAGTGATGGCAAAAGTAGCCGACATTTATGGCATCGGCAGAATGCAAGTGCAAAATATGAAACGAAAATGAGAAATCTTGGATTCCTATGACGAAAATGCCAACTCAAGCCGCAAAAGGCAAAGTGCCTAATCAAAGACATCTCTGAAGCACTCAAATGGGCCAACCAACTAAAACTCTTCTCCATGAAAAAAGGATTGACAAAAAGCTACACATCAGCTGTACAGGTAGAGGCAGATTATGAAAGTGAAACTGTGGGCTCCAAGCTGTGCAACAAACAATCTTATATTACTGACTTCTTTAAAGTACGGTATAAAAGAATAAAATAATAAAAATAACTAAACTACATTTCATGTTTACCTGTTCATTAAAAAGCTATATCCTTATATAAGCACAAACACAATAAAGTATTTTCCTTATGAAAATGAACTTTTCATTTGACATCACATTGCCTCTATTGAGGTCAGTCCTCAATTAGGGCCAAATCCACCAGGTCACAAGGGTGACTGCAATGGAGGAGTTTTACTGTAACAGGAATGGAACCCATAGTTGTACTTCTTAGTCCTTAATACCCACTTTTTGTCTCTAATTAGTTTCTTTTAAATCCTCCCAATAATGACTTATACACTATGGTCATAAAATAACTTAAATTTCTTTCACGGTTTCCATACCTTGAACAATGAATCACATGTTTAGTATTTGGACATCTTCCATATTCAATGTATGGTAAATTCCTTAATAATAATAATAAAAAATAAAAAAACTTCATTCTCTATACGTCATTATTTATGTTATGTAGTATAAATATTATTATTCAACCATATTCATCTATACATCCATATCTTATCTTGACCATTATCCTATATCAATTCTATTAAATATTCATTTTACTCGTGTCAGTCTATGAAATGCAAACCTTTATGCATTTGTATCTGTTCGTTCAAAAATGCGCAAATACATTCTCGTGTATTATTTTTTATTATTTCACCTCCCGCAATGAACTCTAAAATGCTTAGGTAAGTGATCAAATTCTGCTAACTACGGCAGAAGTGAACGCTTCTAAGATAAAAATCTCCTCTCGCTCTGATTCAAATTTATAACATTATAACATATTATGCTGTATATAAACACACACTGTATGTGCCCATGTACTTTGTATTATATTTCTAACATCTTAATTGTCTATTAATATGAAACACTGTAAAAACAAAACAAAAAAAATTATAGTAACTATTTAATTGTAATTAACTGTAATACTTTAATTTAATATAATGTAATGTTCTTTAATGACACTGTAATTAATGTAATAATTTAATATATAATGCAATAATGTACTTTAAATGGGATTGTAACTAAATGATACTAAGGGAATGTGAATTAATCCATAATTATAATCATGATTGTTGTGAACCAAAATTACAACGTACTCAATGATGTACTTAGATTGTACTTATGTACTACTATGAAATTATATAGCCTTCAGAAATGTATACTCTGTGAAAATATTAGTTTTTTTTTTTTTAATTTTTATTTGGAATCTTTCATCTGATCATGTGTTTAAAAGGGGGAAAACTTAACCTTCAACTGCATTCCCCCAACATTTAGACTTATATGATACATGTAATTGTAAAATTAACTTCACTTCTTTGGTCACTACTACGAGGCTCCCTTGCCTCCTTAAATTTTTGGATTCCAGCCTGAGCCATGGTCGAAAGAGGTCGAACCTCTACCCCTGTAAATTCAGAGCACTACCTGTACATTTTTAGAAGTAAATTACAGTCAAGAAGTTTTTTTTATCTTTTCCTTTGAGCCTTGTTCTCTTCAGAAATTTAGTCAATAAAGTCGATAAGTTTAGTACCAAGAGAAAGTATCAGAGTATTATAGAAAGAGAAGAATTAACAACTGTCAACCCTATAGCAAGAGAAAGAAATTAGAATATTATAGAAGAAAACCATCGCGAGAAATATCCGTTGCTGCCTCCCAACCAGAACCCCCTGTCGACTCCGAACTGACCCAGGGCCATAGACGGAGGGGTTATAACACATGTGCTAACATGATTCTCGTGATGAAGATGGCAGTTGACCAGTTTGAAATATGAAATTCAGTGGTGTTAGGCTTGTTTAGGTTGTTATATATATATATATATATATATATATGTAATTATATATATATATATATATATATATATATGATCACCTGAAAATCAGGGCCCCCAGCCTTTGTTAGTTAGCCTTATAAGGCTAACTAATGAAAATATCACAACTTAACCAAACCAA
Source organism: Bathynomus jamesi (assembly GCA_023014485.1). Classification (NCBI taxonomy): domain Eukaryota; kingdom Metazoa; phylum Arthropoda; class Malacostraca; order Isopoda; family Cirolanidae; genus Bathynomus; species Bathynomus jamesi. Next base: position 12,222 of record JAJOZX010009248.1, read on the forward strand.
TTGTTAGGTCAACTGTATGCCCTTGACAATTGGTTAGGTTGTCGTGATATTTTGTTAGTTAGTTAGCTTTATAAGGCTAACTAACAAAGGCTGGGGGCCCTGATCTTCAGGTGATCATATATATATAATATATATATATATATTATATATATATATATATATATATACAGTACTGGCCAAATTATTAGGAATTTTTTTAAAATTTCCTTTTTTGGTATAAAATGTTAAATTAAACCAATTTTAAACGTTGAAAAGTTATTATTTCTACACAAGAATATATGGTCATTATTTAGCAATAGTTTAGTACTTAGTTTGACCCACCTTAGCTGCCATAATGGCTGCGACACGCTTCGGCATGCCATGAATCAATTTTTTGCATAATTCTTTAGTCAGTTGTCGTTTGGTTGTCGTGCGATGCGGGTGTGTTTCTCTTTCTTTTACGTGTCATTGTAACTACCGTTTAATTTAAATAGTGTATTTACCCAATTTCGGCAATTATTTGTTACAGTTTTTAAGTGAATTTGAAAATGGGGCGAAAGAATGACTTGAGTCACGGAAAATTGGGCAAATACAGGTTTTATTAACTTCTACATTTAAACAAAAGGAAATCGCTGCCAAACTCCATGTTTCACCACAGTCAGTACTTGTATTAAGAAAAAAATGGTATTTGGAGAAAATGTAGGCCCCAAAAGGGTTGGAAGATGCGGCAGAAAAAGGGTAACGACTCCAAGAACTGATAGACAGATTGCAATTTTGTCTCTTAGAAATAGAAGAGCTACTTGCAAAAACATTTCCAGTAGTCTAGCGGCTGATGGCATCAATATTAGTCGTAGAACAGTCAACAGGAGGCTTCTAACTGCCGGCTTCAAAGCCTACCGCCCAAGGAAGAAGCCCAGGCTCACTGAGGCTATGAAGAAGGCACGTTTTGCATGGGCAAAGGAACACATTAACTGGACTAGTGAGGATTGGGAACAGGTAAGAATAATATTTAACATTAAATAGAATGTTAATACAGTAAATACAGTATGCATAGAAGTGTATTTACAGTACGTGATAAAACTGCAGTAAAAATATCTGTAAAGCAGCAAGTCATACTGTACTTCGTTTTAGCTGTACTTCATACGCTATGCACTGACTCTTTCACAGGGCTTTCTTTGATTGCAGGTGGTGTTCTCCGATGAGTCAACGATTGTCGTGCTTGACGATCATGTTCAAAGTGTAAGAAGGAGGCCTGGAGAAGAATTTTTGCCTGAGTGTCAGATGAAAACGGTGAAATTTCCACAAAAGATCATGGTTTGGGGAGCAATTTCTGTGCATGGAACTAGTCGTTTGAGCATTGTTGAGGGGAATATGAACCAAGTCAAGTATATAGAAGTACTAAGAAGACTTCTACTGCCTCAAATAAGGGAATGGTATGGTAATAGACGTTGGATTTTTCAACAAGACTCAGCTCCATGCCACACGGCAAAGTCGGTTAAAAAATGGTGTCATGAAAATAGTGTTCAGTTGCTCCCATGGGCTGGAAATTCTCCAGACATGAACCCAATCGAAAGTTTATGGTGTATTTTAAAGGACGTAATCCATGAAATGCCGATAACAACAAAACACCAACTCATAGAGCGACTTATTCAAGTCTGGTTTCACTCTACACGTATTAAGGAATTATGCAAAAAATTGATTCATGGCATGCCGAAGCGTGTCGCAGCCCTTAAGGCAGCTAAGGGGGGTCAAACTAAGTACTAAACTATTACTAAATAATGACCATGTATTCTTGTGTAGAAATAAATAACTTTTCAACGTTTAAAATTGGTTTAATTTAACATTTTATACCAAAAAATGAAATTTTTAAAAAATTCCTAATAATTTGGCCAGTACTGTATATATATAATATATACATTCAACTGCAAAGAACACGCAGTATAAATAACGTAAAGAACGACGCTTGTATAGGAGATATTCCGCGCAAGACGAGAAAGAGAAAACAAAATGAAAAAATGAAGTACCACCTGGGAATCGAACCCGGGATCTTCCGATTGCCGGTCAGACGCGATACCACTACACCATGGACTTCACTCTTCCAAATGCCGTAATTCCTCTACATACTCGCGAGAAACCAATGCCCCAAGGGGGCACCTCCCGCATGCCGTAACATTATATACATTCAACTGCAAAGAACACGCAGTATAAATAACGTAAAGAACGACGCTTGTATAGGAGATATTCCGCGCAAGACGAGAAAGAGAAAACAACAAATGAAAAATGAAGTACCACCTGGGAATCGAACCCGGGATCTTCCGATTGCCGGTCAGACGCGATACCACTACACCATGGACTTCACTCTTCCAAATGCCGTAATTCCTCTACATACTCGCAGAAACCAATGCCCCAGGGGGCACCTCCCGCATGCCGTAACATTATATACATTCAACTGCAAAGAACACGCAGTATAAATAACATAAAGAACGACGCTTGTATAGGAGATATTCCGCGCAAGACGAGAAAGAGAAAACAACAAATGAAAAAATGAAGTACCACCTGGGAATCGAACCCGGGATCTTCCGATTGCCGGTCAGACGCGATACACTACACCATGGACTTCACTCTTCCAAATGCCGTAATTCCTCTACATACTCGCAGAAACCAATGCCCCAAGGGGGCACCTCCCGCATGCCGTGTTCTTTGCAGTTGAATGTATATAATGTTACGGCATGCGGAGGTGCCCCCTTGGGGCATTGGTTTTCTGCGAGTATGTAGAGGAATTACGGCATTTGGAAGAGTGAAGCCATGGTGTAGTGTATCGCGTCTGACCGGCAATCGGAAGATCCCGGGTTCGATTCCAGGTGGTACTTCATTTTTTCATTGTTGTTTTCTCTTTCTCGTCTTGCGGAATATCTCCTATACAAGCGTCGTTCTTTACGTTATTTATACTGCATGTTCTTTGCAGTTGAATGTATATAATGTTACGGCATGCGGGAGGTGCCCCCTTGGGGCATTGGTTTCTGCGAGTATATAGAGGAATTACGGCATTTGGAAGAGTGAAGTCCATGGTGTAGTGGTATCGCGTCTGACCGGCAATCGGAAGATCCCGGGTTCGATTCCCAGGTGGTACTTCATTTTTTCATTTGTTGTTTTCTCTTTCTCGTCTTGCGCGGAATATCTCCTATACAAGCGTCGTTCTTTACGATATATATATATATATATATATATAGGGTGTCCCAAAATTAATATAGCAAAAAGAAAGTCTAATAATTTTATTGCTAATTGAGATAATGAAATAGTTCTTACATGAATACAAGCATTAGACATACAAGTTTTAGTTATTAATTCATTATGGTACGGTATTGTTTAGCTTTTCTCAAATTACTGATAAACTTCTACATGTCATCCATCCTTCACTATGATCAATTGTATGCAGCACTCAAATTCTCAAAAAGCTTTTTGCAGCATGACTGTAGGGATGTATGTCACTGCATCACCAATATCTTCAATGTCTCTTGGTTTGCTAGGGTAGAATTTACTTTTCAGAAAATCCCATAGATAAAAATCCAAAGGTGTTAAGTCAGGTGAATGGGCTGGCCATTTCATAGGTCTTCCCCAACCAATCCATTGTCCAGGGAAAGTTTAATTTAAAAACACTAACATTGCGAGCAAAGTGAAGGGGGTGCTCCATCCTGTTGAAAGAAAGCTCTTTGTAGTAGGCCAGGATTTTCCTGCAATTGTAGAATAAAAAACTCATAACATGTTAAGGTATGAAATGCTGGTGACAGTGTGTTCATAAAAAAAAATTGGTCCATAAATGCAGGAACTTGACAGGCCACACCATACATTAACTTTAGGTGAATCCTTTCATGTTCATACAGCTCATGAGGATTTTCCTCTCCCCAAATCTTACAATTGTACCAATTAACAATGCCCAATATGTGAAATGTAGCCTTGTCATTATTCTGGAAAATGGGGTTTATTGTGAATAGAAAAGTGACAATCAATATTCACAACCAACTAAAACTTATACGTCTAACCCTTGTATTCGTGTAAAAACCATTTCATTATCTCAATTACCAAAAAAGTTATTAGACTTTCTTTTTGCTATATTCATTTTGGGACACCATATATATATATATATATATATATATATATATATATTATATATATATATATGAAATGGGATCCCTCCTAAAGAGACGTAGTTTTACATTTAAGATAAAAAGACGACGTACAGCAAAAAAGTCATTACTGTACAGTGCCCGCGAAAAGTATCCGATCACTCAGAAAATACAATATTTTCCCTTGATATTCAGAGACACATAATTCACTTTCTATTTGTTCTAGCGACATCTGGTAACTTTGAGGTTGCTCGCTGATATGAGAGCTATCCAACGCATTCTCAAATTAGTGTTCTGGTAGCCTTCGTTGCGGGTGGCTGTGTCTCAAATTTGTCAGATTTCACTGTTTGTGTAAATTTCTTGATATTTTTATTTTTTTACAGAAAGTGGTGTAAATAAAATTTATATATAATGTGTGCTAAAAAACAACTTAAGAGTGATTGTCGAGGTGCTATTGTTGCTTTGCATGCATGTGGAAATCACAGAGACAGATAGCTAAGGAATTAAACATATCCCAAAGTACCGTTAATTTATGGGTTTCACGGGCTAAGAACAATGGTGGCCTAACCACGCCAGTCCCTAAAAATGATCTGGCAGACCGAGAAAAACAAATTCGCGAACAGACAAACTTATGAAACGTTTAGTATTGAAAAACCCAACAATAACTGCGAAAGAAATAAAATTTAATATGAATAATTTGTTATCTGGTGTTTCTGAACGAACTATCCAGGAGCGGCTCCAAAAAGAACTCGGATTACCATCTCGCCATGCTGCTAAGAAACCGTTCATTAATGAAAAAATGCGTAAAAACGTGTCGCATTTTGTAAAAAATACATTCATTGGACTGTTGATGACTGGAAGAAGGTTTTATTTATCGATGAGTCGACATTTTTGACATTCAGAAGTTGTCCAAAAAGGTTCGCCGGCCTATTGGCTCAAATAGGATGGACCCTAAATACACCCTAAAGACAATGAAACACCCTCCAAGTGTGATGGTTTGGGGTTGTTTCGGTTACTATGGGCGTGGAACTTATATTTCTTCCAAGAACACAACTATGAATGGTGCACGGTATTTAGCAATGCTACAGGATAAACTTCCAATGGCAATGGCAATCCAAAGGACAAAAACATACATGCATGATGGTGCACCATGTCACAGGGCCAAAATAGTGACAAAATGGATTACTGACAATAAATTTGATATTTTGGATTGGCCTGGTAATAGTCCAGATCTCAATCCGATAGAAAATCTGTGGCTAATAATAAAAAATAAGGTTGAATGCCACGACACTGGCTCAGTCGAAAAATTACAAGGCCATCAAAAAGGTATGGTGCAAGGAAATATCAGTGGAAGTTTGTCAAAACTTGATTAAATCCATGCCAAAACGTCTAGAACAAGTCATCCAAACCAAAGGACAGATGACAAAATACTAATATAAGGTTAGTATACATTTAAACATTGTTTTTTATGTAAAAAATACAAATTTCAAGGGTGATCGGATACTTTTCGCGGGCACTGTATATTTGGCTGCAGCCGACATTTCAGGCAACTTTACCCATTTTCAAGGCCTAATAAATAAAAGCTAAAATTAATACATGACAAAAATATATGAATGTTGAGAACTAAAACTAATTTAGAGTACAAAATTAAACTGTTCAAGAATAAAAATTAAAATTACAAAGCAGAAACAGGCATAAGCCCAAAATCAAATCAAAAGTAAAAATTATATAAATGACAAAAAAAACATTCAAACGTAAAATAGTTAAAAAACTTTACTAATAAAAAGTTAAACGGAATAAAAAGTTAAATGAAAAATCAAAAGAGCAAACCAACATACCATGCTCACTTGACAGCCACAAAAAACTGAGGCGAAAAAAAATTTTTAGTATGTAGTTTATTCTAATTAATATAAAGGGGGTAACAGCTGGAATCAATATTTAAACTGGAGTTCAAAAATTTAATACATAAAGATTCGTAAATACGGAGGGAGGACGAGCATTTTAATGATTTAAGAATTTTAAAATTTTTAACAGAAATGTCAACCTTACACTTGAATGACTTGATAGAATGATTTCTAATAGCAGACTGTTCCTTTTTCGATAAAACTTTCCCTGTCCTATGGCTAATACCCATATGGGAGCAAAATCTCACCTGCAAGGAACGAACTGTACTGCCAATGTAGTTCCCCTGGGAACACTCAGGGCAGGTAAACAAATAAACAACAGAACAGCTCATCACAGGGGGGATTTTGTCCTTACATTGTAAAAAAACATCCAAGGTATTATTATTTACAAAAGCAATCTTAAAATCAGTGTGAAAATAAAATTTCCTCAACAATTGCTTTTTCACAAGTGTTAAAATGGTAAATATCATGTAAAACAAGATATTTACAATTCTTAGGAACATCATACCCAGTGGTGGGCACCATTAACCAAAAAGTTAACTTCAATAACGATAATCCGTTAACCCCAATTTTTAACTTCGATAACAATAATCCGATAATTTTACTAAAAAGTTAACGGAAGTTAACAATAATCCGTTAACAAAATAATCCATTAACGCTATTTCTTTACTAACATTTAAAAAAAAATCAAGGAAAAAAGCTTTAAAACCCATAGAAAATGTTTATTTATGCAAAATCCAACAATAAATAGATATTTAACTATATTTTTATCAAGTTTTGCAACTTTTTTGCTTAACTTTTTTTTATTTTTAATAAAAATGTACTGATTACATGTTTTGAAACCCTTGTAACCACTAACCATTAACTAAATTTTAATTTACCAGAGAATTATTATGGCGGGAACTGAAAGGTAAAATTAAATTTTAGGCACATTTATTAAAGATTATGACACAATGTGCTGGTTGCCCTTCAGAAAGACCAACTTCTCAAAGTTAGGCCCAACTGCCAGTCTTGACCTCTTGGGCCTCAGGATGTCCTTGCCGAGAGAGAAGAGCCATTCCACTGCGGCAGAGGATGGAATTGGCAGACTGAAGTTATGGCGGTTTGAATTCATTCGTGGAGCGGTGATCTTCCATGAATGACTCCTCACAGTTAACGTGTTAACGGACTTTAACAGACTAAATATCGAGTTATCGGAAGTTAACTGGTCCGATAATGATAAATGGAAATTAACTTCCGTTAATAGTCAGTTAAAAAAGTTAACTTCGTTAATTAACTGTTATCGGATTAACGCTTTAGTGCCCAACACTGATCATACGTTGGGATAAGGTTGATGTTCCTAAGAATTGTAAATATCTTGTTTTACCTGATATCTACCATTTTAACACTTTTGTGAAAAAGAAATTGTTGAGTGTTATGAGGAAATTTTATTTTCACACTGATTTTAAGATTGCTTTTGTAAATAATAAGACCCTTGGATGTTTTTTCTGATGTAAGGGCAAAATCCCCCCTGCAATGAGCTGTTCTGTTGTTTACCTGCCCTGGGTGTTCCCAGGGGAACTACCTACATTGGCAGTACAGTTCGTTCCTTGCAGGTGAGATTTTGCTCCCATATGGGTATTAGCCATAGGACAGGGAAAGTTTTAATGAAAAAGGAACAGTCTGCTATTAGAAATCATTCTATCAAGTGTAAGGTTGACATTTCTGTTAACAATTTTAAAATTCTTAAATCATTAAAATGCCCATCCTCCCTCCGTATTTATGAATCTTTATGTATTAAATTTTTGAACTCCAGTTTAAATATTGATTCTAGCTGTTACCCCCTTTATATTAATTAGAATAACTACATACTAAAAATTTTTTTTCCCTTGTGACCCTGTCTCCTTTTCACCTCAGTTTTTTGTGGCTGTCAAGTGAGCATGGTATGTTGGTTTGCTCTTGTGATTTTTCGTTTAACTTTTTATTAGTAAAGTTTTTTAAACTTTACGTTTGAATGTTTTTAGTTTTAAGTTTTATTTTTATCACTCATATATTTTTGTCATTTATATAATTTTTACTTTTGGAATATGCCTGTTTCTGCTTTGTAATTTTAATTTTTATTCTTGAACAGTTTTAATTTTGTACTTTAAATTAGTTTTAGTTCTCGACATTCATATATTTTTGTCATGTATTAATTTTAGCTTTTATTTTTATTAGCCTTGAAAATGGGTAGAGTTGCCCAAAACGTTGGCTGCAGCCAAATATAATGACTTTTTGCTCTATGTCTTCATTTTTATCATATACTAGCAGAGATACCCGGCGTTGCCCAGAATGTAAGGGTGTGTCAAAATAAGGTAAAAAGATGAACAAAACTAAATGAAACGCATGAACACAAAGTTTGGTAATTGTTTTATTCCTTGAAAACATCAGACATTTTGTAGCACAGTGTAAACAATGTTACGTGTTTTTCATTGGTGTCAAAATAAAGATTGCGAGGTGTTCCAACTTTTTTGGGCCATTGTCACCCATAGCAAAAGTCACACTCAAATGTCAAAATGCAAAAACTTATTCCTTAAAACTTATATTTTAAAAAGTTCTCGAAAATAATGATTTTAAGCTTTTTTTGTGTCAAAATGCAAAAAACTTATTCCTTAACCTTATATTTTAAAAAGTTCTCGAAATTTTTGAAACTTTTATACACACTATTAGATTCCACTTAAATCCCGTGACTTTATGCCGTCATTCAAAACTAAACAAGATTTTAATGTATCATTTACTAAATAAAACTGTCTAGTCTACCTACCTACCTACTGTACCTACCTACCTACTGTCTAGTCTACCTACCTACTGTACCTACCTACCTACTGTCTAGTCTACCTACCTACTGTACCTACCTACCTACTGTCTAGTCTACCTACCTACTGTGCACACCATTAGATTCCCCGTGAAAAGTTATCTCATTCACTACCTTAAACACTATTTGGTGCAGCCATATTCATTTCAATAGAGAACAAACAAACAGACAAACAAACAAACTTCCTCTTTTATATATATAGAAGATAGATAGATACACTATATATATATATATATATATATATATGGTACTTTTGCATTATCCTCCCAACACTAATTTTTTTTTTATAATGGCCAACGCCTGCGGCGGGCTGTTTTTACCGTAACCTAACCTAACCTAACCTAACCTAATACCAACACTAATTTTTTTATAATGGAACCAAACATTATATAAAAAAATTAGTGTTGGGAGGATAATGCAAAAGAACCCATATATATATATATACAGTGCCCGCGAAAAGTATCCGATCACCTTGAAATTTGTATTTTTTACATAAAAAACAATGTTTAAATGTATACTAACCTTATATTAGTATTTTGTCATCTGTCCTTTGGTTTGGATGACTTGTTCTAGACGTTTTGGCATGGATTTAATCAAGTTTTGACAAACTTCCACTGATATTTCCTTGCACCATAACCTTTTGATGGCCTCTTGTAATTTTTCGACTGAGCCAGTGTCGTGGCATTCAACCTTATTTTTTATTATTAGCCACAGATTTTCTATCGGATTGAGATGGACTATTACCAGGCCAATCCAAAATATCAAATTTATTGTCAGTAATCCATTTTGTCACTATTTTGGCCCTGTGACATGGTGCACCATCATGCATGTATGTTTTTGTCCTTTGGATTGCCATTGCCATTAGAAGTTTATCCTGTAGCATTGCTAAATACCGTGCACCATTCATAGTTGTGTTCTTCGGAAGAAAATATAAGTTTCCACGCCCATAGTAACCGAAACAACCCCAAACCATCACACTTGGAGGGTGTTTCATTGTCTTTAGGGTGTATTTAGGGTCCATCCTATTTGAGCCAATAGGCCGGCGAACCTTTTTTGGACAACTTCTGAATGTCAAAAATGTCGACTCATCGATAAATAAAACCTTCTTCCAGTCATCAACAGTCCAATGAATGTATTTTTTACAAAATGCGACACGTTTTTTACGCATTTTTTCATTAATGAACGGTTTCTTAGCAGCATGGCGAGATGGTAATCCGAGTTCTTTTTGGAGCCACTCCTGGATAGTTCGTTCAGAAACACAGATAACAAATTATTCATATTAAATTTTATTTCTTTCGCAGTTATTGTTGGGTTTTTCAATACTAAACGTTTCATAAGTTTGTCTGTTCGCGAATTTGTTTTTCTCGGTCTGCAAGATCGTTTTTTAGGGACTGGCGTGGTTAGGCCACCATTGTTCTTAGCCCGTGAAACCCATAAATTAACGGTACTTTGGGATATGTTTAATTCCTTAGCTATCTGTCTCTGTGATTTCCCACATGCATGCATGCAAAGCAACAATAGCACCTCGACAATCACTCTTAATTGTTTTTTAGCACACATTATATATAAATTTTATTTACACCACTTTCTGTAAAAAAAAAAAAAAAATCAAGAAATTTACACAAACAGTGAAATCTGACAAATTTGAGAGACAGCCACCCGCAACGAAGGCTACCAGAACACTAATTTGAGAATGCGTTGGATAGCTCTCATATCAGCGAGCAACCTCAAAGTTACCAGATGTCGCTAGAACAAATAGAAAGTGAATTACGTGTCTCTGAATATAAGGGAAAATATTGTATTTTCTTGAGTGATCGGATACTTTTCGCGGGCACTGTATATATATATATATATATATATATATAATATATATATATATATATTAGGGTGATTCAAATATGGGGGTAAAAAATTTTTTTTTATATTTTAATGTGTTCAACCCTTTAAATGGTTCATTTCAGCATAAAAATAACTATCCTAAAATATTTTAGCAAATTTTTAATTTTTAAGGGTTGCTACCAGCAATTAAAAATTGACAGAATGACTCAAATTGTCAAATTTTTCCACACCACCCAGGGGGTACAGTACAAGGCGCATTGCTTTTTTTTGACGTGGAAAGCTCCCCCGTAGGTCCTACCATAACCACAAGCATGCATAATTAAACTAGCATGATATTTGAGACATTAGCAGTCCTTACTTCATCAATGTTTCTTTTTTTCTATCAGGGTAAACAGTCCTGTAGTTTTTCACTACTTGTAGCAAGAATTGTTTTTGATCTTCATCATGTGTTAGTATTTTATTATATTCATCCATTAATTTTACTCCTCTTTCTGCTATATCATTCACGACTTTCCACTGTTTGATAGATTTCTTAGCGGAGTTAAACTCTTCATCATTATGCCATTCTTTAGCATCTTTGAGTAAAAATTTTGAACTAAATTCTGTTATTGTAAAGAATCTGAGTATTTGATGTGACAAAATCTTCTAATTTCTTTGTTAGAATAAGTGCAGGATCTAGAAAAGCCCGTTTTGCAGGAAGAGTTTCTTTTGTATTTTGCAAGGCCTTTACCATTTTGTTTGTTGTTTCAGTAGGCACTTCATCATCATAAAAGGCCAACGCTACCAGTTCTTCTGATAGGTACCAGAGGTGACCTAACAGTTTTTTAATAGCAACAAATGCAATTGTGTCATTTATTTGTTTGTAGACTACAAGATTCTGTAATAATTCCAGATCAAGACGAAGAGCGCAAGATGGCACAGGAGCTGTAAACCAGGGATGGGGAGTCGGCCAAAAACAACCGACTCCTGAGTCAGTATTTTTAAAAACCGACTCTGACTCCCGACTCTTTCCTTATCATGCTGATCTACAACCTTATAAAATTGGGATGTTTGTTTCGTAGATGGCGTTTCAAGTTTGAGGCTCTAGTTGGAGCATTAGCATGTTTTCCCAGTGTAAGCACTAATTTTTGCATTACACTCTTAACCATCCTTTTCTACTTGACAAATAAAAATACTTTCATCCTCATTTAGCTTAAATATTGAAAGACTGCTGATTTTCTACTAGGCCCACGACTCATTACTAATAGGGGCTAATTAAATTAATAATTAATATATTGCTAATTTTTATATGGTACCTAGTATCCTAAAATAGAAATATGAAATTCATTTGCTAAGATTTACCAGAACAATAAATCAAATGTGGAAATGTGAATCTAGAATTAGTTCAGGAAGATATTTATTTAGGGCAGAGTAGTATTCTGGTAAATTGTTGGCATATAGAAATTGAATCAAAGAGTCGGGAGTTGGTCATTTTTACCGACTCCCGACTCCCCACCTCTGCTGTAAACCATGCCTTTACATATAACCGAGTAGCAAATAGACAGATGTCTTTTAGTCCTTTTTTGTCTTTTACTGAAATTTTGAACTGAGATTTGAACAAAAATTTAATGAATATGTAATTTTGGCCATCCACCTAGCCCGATGAAGTCCCGCTAGATGTTTAAATTTGACTCCACCTTTTCGTTCACCTCCCAAAAAAATAATTGTTAACTGCAATAGTTCTAGGTAATTGTCTCTTGGTTGGAATGTGTCTAGTTGATTTGCTGCAAATATAATTATGTCATCTTTGATGTCATGAATATTTTCATAGATATCTGGATCTGATAATTCTGTTTCGTAGTCCTCCTTATTAATGCTTGACCATTTTTCTCTGAACTTCTTAAAAAGGACTATATCTGGGCCAGAAGATGGTGATAAAGACTTTGAAACAACAGCTTCCAGCATAATTTCAAATATGTGGTGTCGACATGCCAGCCACAATAAATCGTTGTCGAATTTTTGTTCTAGAAGAATAGCTGCACCATTTCTAGGACCAGTATTGGCAGCCATTGTATTGAAACACACGCATTTTATTTGTTCGCAGATGCCCCATTCAAGCGATGTCTGATTGTTGGCATTAAAAACTAGAGACGCATTTCTGTCACTCAATTTTGCAACATCAAGACTTCCATAATTATCATCAAACAATTTTCTACGTTTGCCTACCTTACTTTTCCATGTTGAAGGTTGTGCAGCACAGAAACCAGATTCATCACTTTTACTCTCCTCTGCTTCTGATTATGTACTGGTGAGTATGAGAGCCTCTTCATTCTTCTTTCTTTTGATCTCTTCTTCTGCTTTCCTCTTTTCATAATGTTGTTGCTTTTCTGCTGCTCTTTGCTCTTTTTTAGCAACAGCCTTATCAATGGTACCCATTTTTCCATGATGTCCTTTCTCACGTTGCATTTTCAAGAATTTCTTATCATCTTCTATTTTTATAAGCTGCATAGCATAGCATTCTCATGAGCAATGTCAAATAAGTTTTCCAGTTTATCTTTCCATTTTTCTTCTTTATTATTTAAATTTTGTGATCTTTTCAATTTGTTTGCTTTGTTTTTCTTAAGCAGCTGCCATTCCTTCAGTATTCCTTGAATTTTATCTACTACATGTACTCTGTTTTGCTGGGATTCCTGTTTTTTTCCAAACTACTAGCACATCATCCACAGTAGAGTAGCATGATTCTCTAATGCCTCGCTTTTTAATATTTCTGTAGTGCATGAAGAGCGCCATCATTTCCTTCTCTGATCGTAATACGGATGTTTTAGTGCTGCAGAGGGCTGCCCAATTAGCCATACTTCAGTTTCTTTTCTTGTAGAACTTCTCCCAACTGAGCAACTAGGTGATGGTGAGTTAGGCCTAGCTTCCATAATTGATTAATTGGTATCAAAATTACGAGAGCCAAACATCAATTAAAAGCAAGCTAGTACATAAACCATGAATTAAAAATTCTGAAATTCAAACAATTAAACAAAATCATAAGTTGTAAAAACAAACAAATTGAAAAACAGGGAAACTTTGACGCCTGGTAGCACATAGTAAATTTTATTTAAAATTCACCAAATTTGGCAAACACTACTTTTTTGTCATAGGGAACAAAAATACAGGTTGAACAATTAAAAAAAAAAAACTGATTTTTTGAATCACCCTAAATATATATATATATATACATTCAACTGCAAAGAACACGCAGTATAAATAACGTAAAGAACGACGCTTGTATAGGAGATATTCCGCGCAAGACGAGAAAGAGAAAACAACAAATGAAAAAATGAAGTACCACCTGGGAATCGAACCCGGGATCTTCCGATTGCCGGTCAGACGTGATACCACTACACCATGGTCTTCACTCTTCCAAATGCCGTAATTCCTCTACATACTCGCAGAAACCAATGCCCAAGGGGGCACCTCCCGCATGCCGTAACATTATATACATTCAACTGCAAAGAACACGCAGTATAAATAACGTAAAGAACGACGCTTGTATAGGAGATATTCCGCACAAGACGAGAAAGAGAAAACAACAAATGAAAAAGAAGTACCACCTGGGAATCGAACCCGGGATCTTCCGATTGCCGGTCAGACGCGATACCAACTACACCATGGTCTTCACTCTTCCAAATGCCGTAATTCCTCTACATACTCGCAGAAACCAATGCCCCAAGGGGGCACCTCCCGCATGCCGTAACATTATATACATTCAACTGCAAAGAACACGCAGTATAAATAACGTAAAGAACGACGCTTGTATAGGAGATATTCCGCGCAAGACGAGAAAGAGAAAACAACAAATGAAAAAATGAAGTACCACCTGGGAATCGAACCCGGATCTTCCGATTGCCGGTCAGACGCGATACCACTACACCATGGTCTTCACTCTTCCAAATGCCGTAATTCCTCTACATACTCGCAGAAACCAATGCCCCAAGGGGGCACCTCCCGCATGCCGTAACATTATATACATTCAACTGCAAAGAACACGCAGTATAAATAACGTAAAGAACGACGCTTGTATAGGAGATATTCCGCGCAAGACGAGAAAGAGAAAACAACAAATGAAAAATGAAGTACCACCTGGGAATCGAACCCGGGATCTTCCGATTGCCGGTCAGACGCGATACCACTACACCATGGTCTTCACTCTTCCAAATGCCGTAATTCCTCTACATACTCGCATACTCTCCTATACAAGCGTCGTTCTTTACGTTATTTTACTGCGTGTTCTTTGCAGTTGAATGTATATAATGTTACGGCATGCGGGAGGTGCCCCCTTGGGGCATTGGTTTCTGCGAGTATGTAGAGGAATTACGCATTGGAAGAGTGAAGACCATGGTGTAGTGGTATCGCGTCTGACCGGCAATCGGAAGATCCCGGGTTCGATTCCCAGGTGGTACTTCATTTTTTCATTTGTTGTTTTCTCTTTCTCGTCTTGCGCGGAATATCTCCTATACAAGCGTCGTTCTTTACGTTATTTATACTGCGTGTTCTTTGCAGTTGAATGTATATAATGTTACGGCATGCGGGAGGTGCCCCCTTGGGGCATTGGTTTCTGCGAGTATGTAGAGGAATTACGGCATTTGGAAGAGTGAAGACCATGGTGTAGTGGTATCGCGTCTGACCGGCAATCGGAAGATCCCGGGTTCGATTCCCAGGTGGTACTTCATTTTTTCATTTGTTGTTTTCTCTCGTCTTGCGCGGAATATCTCCTATACAAGCGTCGTTCTTTACGTTATTTATACTGCGTGTTCTTTGCAGTTGAATGTATATAATGTTACGGCATGCGGGAGGTGCCCCCTTGGGGCATTGGTTTCTGCGAGTATGTAGAGGAATTACGGCATTTGGAAGAGTGAAGACCATGGTGTAGTGGTATCGCGTCTGACCGGCAATCGGAAGATCCCGGGTTCGATTCCAGGTTGGTACTCATTTTTTCATTGTTGTTTTTCTCTTTCTCGTCTTGCGCGGAATATCTCCTATACAAGCGTCGTTCTTTACGTTATTTATACTGCGTGTTTCTTTGCAGTTGAATGTATATAATGTTACGGCATGCGGGAGGTGCCCCCTTGGGGCATTGGTTTCTGCGAGTATGTAGAGGAATTACGGCATTTGGAAGAGTAAGACCATGGTGTAGTGGTATCGCTCTTCTGACCGGCAATCGGAAGATCCCGGTTCGATTCCCAGGTGGTACTTCATTTTTTCATTTGTTGTTTTCTCTTTCTCGTCTTGCGCGGAATATCTCCTATACAAGCGTCGTTCTTTACGTTATATATATATATATATATTTTTTTTTTTTTTTTTTTTTAGTTCGGGAAGAACCGATTCGCCTCTATTTAAAGGGCATATCTCAACGGAAAAACAAAGAAAAAGTGAGAGGAAAGACAGAGGAAAAAGAAAGGGTGGAGGGGACAGTCGAAGTGGAAAAAGACCAAGGATGACAAGGACTGCAGGGTCGAGCCCCATCATCCTTGTGTGCTAGGGCCGGGAGGGCGCACGTGAAACCTCCAGGAACAAGCACGTACAAACGAGCACAAAGAGCACGAGCTTAGAACCCCCTTGCGGGGATTATATATATATATATATACCAATTTTTTTTTTTCCTAAAAAAATTTTATAACTCAGTAAATATGAATTTGCACAAAAAATGTTATAAAAGAAAATCTATTTGCAATCAAATTCTATATCCATTAAATCTATTTTCAGGCAAAAATTGGGTTCCTGGTGCTAAACCGAATCTTAACCATATTGATATATAATTTTTTTTTTTTTCAAATTTTTTTTTAGAATTCAGTAAATATGAATTTACACAAAAAAGGTTATATAAGAAAATTGGGTCAATATGTATTAAATGACATGGGCTGGACCTGTAGGTAAATCAAAATAACTTTTTATGAGGTACTTTTAGTCGCTTTATTCAAATTTGTCACTCATTTTTTGTGCAAATGCATATTAATGGTGAACATTATGATACTAACATATATATAAATACACTCATTTTTAGTCTGATGAGTATAATCTTGGGCTATTTTTTTCGCTACTCTGTGACTTAATTAGTTTGTTTTTCTGTTCTGGCTATTTTTTTTCCAAATTGGATTCAGTTTCATGGTGTTTGTGATAGAATTATGACGTGCCATTCGTGTGGTTTCAACTTCGAGAACTTCATTCATCATGTGCCCTAGATGAAGACAAAGTATTGGATGTTTTTATCAATTATGGCGTTATTCTCTCACCCTTAACTTGCCCAAAATGTGACAGTGAGTGCCTAATACGAAAAGATCAGAGAGATATTTAGGTGAAATAACCAATATTAACCTGTTAGGTTAATTGAATGCCCAGTTAGGTTAATTGAATGCCTGGTTAGGTTAATGGAATGCCCAATTAGGTCAACTGTATGCCCTTGATGATAAGAACATAATAAATTTTTATAGTGGGCACACTAGGGGCCACTTCGGCCCATCGAGGTGGCTCCACTATGTAAAAACTGCCTGTACATTGGCAACAACCAATTTTTACAAAACTACTATCAATTTAAAACTAGAGATAGAATCTCTGGATCCAGAGGATCAGTCATAATAAGCTACTATCCACAAATATGTTACACTCTATATCTATGTATAACTGACATGCAAATAAGCACACCGGACAAAAAATTAGCCACCCCTAATAGCACCGATAGTAGGAAGTTCAAGGTCACACAGAGGGCGCTGATGTAGCATTGGTAAGTGACAAGTAGCAGTGACGTAGCACACAGGATCAGATCTGTTTCGTGAGGTGGTGAAGAACAAAGTGTGTGTTGGATATAGTCTGCAAAATGGGTCGTGAGGCAGACGTTACTCAGTGGCAAAAAGGAGCCATCGTGTTTGGCAGAGCCCACGGACACAAAATGTCTGAAGTAGCCCAATTTGTTGGTGTGTCAATGCGTACTGTCCAGTGAGTTTACAAAGAGTGGTGTAGTTCGCAATCAACTGAAAATCGACGGCGTAATTGTGGCCGGAAAACAATTCTCGACAATAGGGACTGCCGCCATGTTTCTCGTCTAGTAACTGCAAATCATTTTCAAACCAGAGAACAATTGCTCCAAGAAACCAATGAGGTTCTCCAGCGACCAATTTCCGAATGAACATTGCGACGAGAACTGCATGCGATGGACATCTGGAGCAGGGTACCACGGAAGAGGCCGCTGTTAACAGCAGGTCACAAATTGGCACGTTATAAATGGGCTCAGAGGCACAAAAACTGGACTGCGACAGATTGGAAACGTGTAATTTGGTCCGATGAGTCCCGTTTTTGTTTGTTCTCCAATGATGGGAGGCAACGAGTACATCGCAGGTCCAATGAAGCCTTTAATCCTGAATGCGTCGAAGGTGTTGTTCAGGCTGGAGGTGGTTCCGTGATGTTCTGGGGATGTTTTTCGTACCACAAAATGGGCCCTCTCATTCCAGTGACGATGAATTTGAACCAGCAGGCGTACCTCCGCATACTAAATGATGAATTGGTACCCTTTGCCCTACATCTCCAGGAGCAGCATCACATTGCCACTCCTGTCTTCCAAGACGACAATTGCCGTGTGCACAGGGCAAGAAGTGTGTCTGAGTGGCACGACGAACATTCTGCAACACTGTCTCACCTCGAATGGCCCGCCAAATCCCCTGATTTAAATCCTATTGAAAATCTGTGGGATTATTTGGAACAGAATGTGAAGCGCAGGAATAGACACCCACGGACTCTGGCGGAACTTCGGGACTGGCTGATGAACGAGTGGCAGCAAATCGATGTTCAGTACATGCACAACCTCGTAGAGTCTCTGCCTCGCCAGATTCGTGCGGTTATCAAGGCCAGAGGCGCCATCACACGTTATTAGGTACATTCTGAGAGGGGTGACTAATTTTTTGACCGGTGTACTTATATCAGATCCAAAGAATCCAGTCAATTTCATTACCGTATGGTACCCATCAATACCAGTACCTTGCCAACCAAAAATAGGTCGCGGTCCATATCAATTGCGGACCAAGTCACAATTTACAACCATATACATTACAATATATATACTTAAGAGGAAAAGTGTAGGTGTGGCTGTAAAGACTGTACAGTAATGTAGAAATGTGTGCACCCATTTTGGGTCTCCCATTTAAAGGTGTTTGTGGGGAAAGTGAAGATCATGTGTTTTTCAATACCTCTCAGTACTATGGGGGGCACCACTCAGCAGAGGAATCTCTTTAAATGGGGTGTGTAAGGACAGAGAGTATCCCCTAACCCAAGATGCTGCCTGCCTATATCCTACAACACTTTAGTTGAGCTATGGGATTTATCACCTAAATGCACATAATATACTATATGAAATAACTAGTACCATTCATGCAATAAAAATGGGCTTAAACACTATCACCAGATGTCCCTTGCAGACATCAAACTATCCAACCTTCTTTTGAAAGAATCAAGTGTATCTGAAGTCACCACTTCTTCTGTCAGACTGTTCCAAAACTTAATTACTCTGTTTGTAAAACTATGTTTTCTTAAATTTGTTCTACATCTTGGCTTAAATAATTTCATACAATGACCTCTAGTCTGGTTATTGTGATCTTTAATGAAAAGAGAATCAAAATCTATCTTATCCAACCCTTTTATCATTTCATACACCTCTATCATATCACCCCTTAACCACCTCTTTTTTAATGAGAACATGTTTAGATATGCCAGTCTTTCCTTTTATGTCAATTGTCTTAGAGATGGGATCATTCTTGTTGCTCATTTCTGTACTTTTTCCAGTTTTTCAATATCTTGTATCAAATAGGGATTATTAAATTGAATACAGTATTCAAGGAAGGGTCTCACATATGAAATGTATAGTTGCTTTATAATATTGGGTGATTTGTATTCAATGTATGTCTGCATGAGATTGAGTCTAGCATTTGCTTTATTTCTGATTTCCATACAGTGATTTGAGGGTTTAAGTTCATTAGTCACAGTGACACCCAAGTCTTTCTCATCATTTTTAATCCAAATTCCATTCATATTATATTCAAATTCTGGATTTTTTGGCCCAATATATGCATAACCTTGTACTTATCAACATTAAATCTCATCTCCCACTTATCTGCCCAGGCTATTACTCTGTCTAAGTCTTTTTGTATTGTCATTGCTCCTGCTACTGACTTAACATTATGGCCTAATTTTGTATCATCAGCAAATTGAGGTTTTACATGATAGGCCTTTCTCTAGATCATTTATATAGACAACAAAAAGCAGAGGTCCCAGTACAGACCCCTGTGGGACTCTGCTCAATACGGACCTCCAAGTAGACTTATTTCCATTTAGATGAACTCTGTTTTCTGTTTCTCAGCCATTCTTCTATCCAGTCAGCTATATGACTCTTATACCATGGGCTCTAACTTTTACCAACAATCTTGCATGAGGAACAGTATCAAATGCCTTTACAAAATCTAAGTATACTATATCTACTGGTTAGATATGATTAGTTAGGTTGTCATGATATTTTCATTAGTTTAAACAAAAATGATGAGAGCAAACTTTCCTGGTTAATTTTGAGGTGTTTTGAATGTTTCCTATGGT
>JAJOZX010009248.1:37500-160073 GCA_023014485.1 Bathynomus jamesi
AAAAGGGAGAGGAAAGACAGAGGAAAAGAAAGGGTGGAGGGGACAGTCGAAGTGGAAAAAGACCAAGGATGACAAGGACTGCAGGGTCGAGCCCCATCATCCTTGGGTGCTAGGGCTGATGGGCTCGACCCTGCAGTCCTTGTCATCCTTGGTATATATATATATATATATATACTGTATATATATTTGTTTTTGTTCATATTTTCTTAGATGTCAGAGCTAACATTACTTCTGAAGATTTTCTACATACAAAACTTGTAAGAAACCGAGGTCTATTTCAAATAAAACTGGTTTGCAAACGATTTGCCATCGAATGCTTTAAGATTATGTAACAAGTCCTTCAATGAAGTAAATTTATTATCTTAAGATTTACGCATGTTTCTATTTTGTAATTATGAATGTTTTAGTAAAACTAAATGTAGTAAATTCGGAAGAAATTGGAAATTTATAGAATTCTAAATTGTTCTTTATTAATGCGAATTTATACAAGCATTCAAAATTAAGCTCATTGAACTGTATTATACTTAGGGTGGCGTAGTATCGCGATACATTTTCTGTATCTTGTATCGTATCGCGATACATTTTCTGTATCTTGTATCGTATCGCGATACATTTTCTTTATCTTGTATCGTATCGAGATACATTTTTTATTATTTGTATCGTATCGAAAGATGCAATACAAATAAGTATCAGTAACAACGCGATACTTTATCATAGACTCAGTCAGTGATCTTTCCCCAGAATGTCTGATGAATTGTTTGAGGTCACTCTTTGTAAAATTCAATAAAAATAGAAAGTAATTCAGTATATATATATATATATATATATATATATATATATATATATATATATATATTAGTGATGTAGGTCACATCCGCATCCGCATCCGCATCCGCACATTTTCTCGCATCCGCATTCGCACCCGCATCCGCACTTTGGACTGCGGATGTCGTGCGGATGTGGACCGTTGAGATAAAATGTCATTAATAAGCGGAAATTATCAAATTCTACTATATTAGTAGAACTAGTTCATTGTGCGCAAAAGTGATGCAAGCGACAAGACGAGAGGCTGTTCTTGTATGAAGTTACTCTCTTGCAACCTACTAATTAGATCCACGTTACAAAGCTAAGTTATTTCACCTAGTACATTAGAACGAGTTAAATCATCACTTGGCAAAGCAGTTGAAGAGCTTCAATCTCTTGAATCTGTCGCTTCGCCACCCACCAAAGAATAAAAGTTTCAGTGACAGAACCAACACCTTCAACAAGCAAATCTATCACAGAATCTGTCTCTCAGTTTCTTGAGTCAAGCAGCAATGACGAGACCTACGCGATGTCAAAAGATGTAGTAAAAATGATCGAGAGATTACCAGAAAAAACGCCTGGCTGCATGTGACAATCCTATTAGTTGGTGGAAAAATACGCAGAATATCTATCCATACTTGAGTAAACTTGCAAGGAAACATTTAGCCTGTCCTCCAACAAACGTACCAAGCGAGAGATTATTTAGCAGTGCTGGATTAATATATGATGAAAAGAGAAACAGACTGGCAGCAGAAAAGGCAGAAAAATTAATGTTCCTTAAGCATAACTTCCTATAATTAAGTTTGAACATTAAACGATGAACATCTTAGTTTACTTTATTTTAATTACTCATTTATAAATATGCCTAATAAAACTTTAAACTTAATATAAATAGTTATCAAGCTAATTAAAGATCTCTTTCTATAAGGGTGGAGGTTGGGGAAAGAAGTCGGTGGGGTGCATTTGAGTTGGGTTCACGTCCCGCATCCTGGTAACACAATTATGGTTTCTAATTGTGGCTAAAACTCAACAAAATATAACGAATTTATTTGCAGACGAATTCACTAATTGATTTCTATATTAGTTAGATGCTTGATATTATTTTATATGTTCAGAGAAAAGTACAGCAATTATTGTACAATTAATCAATTATACTACATTATAGCTACAGCTCTCTCTATAATAACTTATCATATACGTTAAAAACAAAAATCTCAAATATATCCTAAAAAATAACGAAAATGTAGACATCCGCATCCGCATCCGCGGATGTTGAAATCAAACATCCCATCCGCATCCGCATCCGCGGATGTGAAAAAAATGACATCCGCTACATCACTAATATATATATATATACGTATATATGTATCGTAACGTATCGTATCGCGATACATATATTATTCCTATATCTAGTATCGTAACGCGATACATTTTTGCCAATGTATCGAGTATCGTATCGCGTTACTTTTTTTGGCCCCAATACGCCACCCTGATTATACTGTTATTTTACATAAACCCTAGGATGAAGTTCGCATTGAATATGATATTCGAGGGTATAAGTTTTGCAGTATGATCTCATGAAACTGTACACAAAACACACACACACACACATATATATATATATATATATATATATATATACTATATATATATATACTAGCGGAGCGACCCGGCGTTGCCGGGTGGATGTTGAACGCTATATATATATACAGTATATATATGCCCGGTTAGGTTAATTGAAAGCCTGGTTAGGTCAACTGAATGCCCGATTAGCTTAATTAAATACCGGTTAGGTCAACTGAATGCCCGATTAGATTAATTGAGTGCCCGGGTAGGTTAATTGAATACCCGGTTAGGTTAATTGTACGCCCTTGACGATTGGTAGGTTAAGTCGTGATATTTTCGTTAAAGCTTACTAAAATATCACGACTTAACCTAATCAATCGTCAAGGGCGTACAGATGACCTAACCTGGCAGTCAATGAATCTAACGGGTATTCATAATTTTACCATAGGTTTATATTATATATATATATATATATATATATATATATATATATACACACACACACACACACACACACACAGGGTGTTCGGAAAGTCACTGTGCACTTATATTTATTTAATAGCATACAATAACATTGCATATATGATAGAGGTTATGGATGGGACCATCAGAACTTATAAAAGGTGTTGAAAGTGATGTCCTTTAACAGCAATACAGGCCTGGACCCGTCTTATTTTATTTTGAAACACCTTTGTCAGTTCTTCATTAATTAACATTTATATAAGTGTACAGTGACTTTCCGAACACCCTGTATAATGACGTAATGATCTTGATGACGTCATTTAATTTTAAAAAATTAATTATTTCATTTATTAACACCAGGTGCACAACCTCGGAAACCTAACCTAACTAACCTAAGCAATCGTCAAGGGCGTACAGTTGACCTAACCGGGCATTCAATGAACCTAACCGGGTATTCAATAATTTTACCATAGGTTTCGTATATATAATATATATATATATTATATATATTATAATATATATATATATATATAAGCAAACAACCACAGGAAAAAACTGCCGAAACTGCTGAGGACTTTTAACGTAAATATCGCGTTCAGAAGTTTAGATGTAATTAAGAATTCATTGATTAAAAACTCCCCTTTAAGTGAACAGGGTTGTGTATATAAAATTTCACGCACAATATGTAATCAATTTTACATTGGTCAAACTGGCAAGACACTTGAGTTACGTATTAAGCAGCATAAATAGAGTATAAGAACCGGCCAGGAATCTAACGCCATTTTCATTCACGTAAGAGATACTAATCATCCCACTGACTGGAAAAATGCCTCCAAATTAAGTTTTAGTAAATCTATTGTTAGTAGAAATATACTTGAATCGAGTGTGATCAAGAATAATGCGGATTTGGTTCTTAATATTAGCCCTGGGCTTTATAAATTAGATTTGTACATTGTTAAAAAAGTGGTGTATTATTTTGACCGCATTCTTGCCATTTAATTGTTTGCTTTAATTAAATAAATATTATTTTAATAATTGTTAACATTTTTATGTGTACATTTTAATTGTATTATTTCTTTTATATAGTCTTTATGTACTTGATAGTTTAGTAGACTTTTGAACAGGCTATCTATTGAAAATTTTTTTTTTAGATTGTTTTTAGATATTCAGAATATTCTGGAAGGAGCACGTGACGACGCTTGCACCATGTCTTTTGTTTCCTTAGATTCTTGCCACTTAATTGAAATACTATTTCTAATAACTATTATAATAGTTTTTGTTTTGTGTACATGTTAATTGTCTAATTTCATTTATATAGTTTTTTATGTATTCAATAATTTAGTAGCCTTTAGATTAAGTTATCTACTGGAAAAAAATCTTTAGATTGTTTTATTGTTTTTAAATTGAGTTGCCTATTGGGGAATTGGATCAAGTAAAGATAAGCACCCCCAGCCTTCTTTAATTAGCCTTATAAGGCTAACTAACGAAAATATCACGACCTAACCTAACCAATCGTTAAGTCAACTGTACGCCCTTGACGATTGGTTAGGTTAGGTCGTGATATTTTCGTTAGTTAGCCTTATAAGGCTAATTAAAGAAGGCGGGGTGCTTATCTTTACTTGATCCGGGAATTTTTCGCTTGTGTATTTAACTCAGTTACTTGGTAAATTCTGTCTATTTCTTTCTTGTCCTGAAGATGTGAATATATCACGAAAGCGCTCGGATTTCGTGTTTACTTTTCCTTTTTCCCTGTGGTTGTTTGCTTATTAAAAAGATCACGTGTTTTTCTGTGATTTTACTGTATATATATATATATATATATATATATATATATATATATATATATACGTAATGACGTAATAATCTTGATGACGTCATTTAATTTTTTAAAATTAATTATTTAATTTATTAACACCCAGGTGCACAACCTCGGGACCTAATCAATATGTGTGTGAAGTTTCATGTTTGTAACTGCGTCCTCTATTATTATTATAGATTATTACAAGCGGTACAACTTGGCCCTCCGGGCGGGTAGCACTGTAACATATACTGCTATATACGCCATTACCCCTACCCTTCTCCCCCATTACCCCCCACACACAAAAGTAAAAAACGCCATTACCCACATTATCCCCACCCTCACTCCCCCAATTACCCCACACACACAAAGGTAAAAAAACGCCATTATATATATATATATATATATATATATAGAGAGAGAGAGAGAGAGAGAGAGAGAGAGAAATATGCATCACCACGCTTTATGCTAATATAATACTGTATGTGTCAGTGACAGAGGCGTACCGAAGGTGAGGGCGACAGGGGCGATCGCCCCCCCCCCCCTTGAGCTAATAAATTATTATTATTTTCCCAGTAAAATTGCTAGGTTTCAACAGGATGAGAATGAAAGTGAAAAAATTAAAAAAAAAGGGCAAATACTAGTTTATTTGTTTGAAAACAGATTAAATCTCAAAGAAAACAGCTTATTTTTTTTAGAAAACACAATAACTCTTAAAAAAAAGAGATTAATTTTTAAAGAAAAAAAAATGTTTGATAGAAAATTACATTTATCATTCGTTTATACTGTAATATACATCGTTACTTAAATTAACGCTTCATCACTGACTCCTTCGAAGACGATGAGTAGTCTTGGCGATGTTTTGCTACTAATTGGAGGATGAATTGTTTTTGTTCTTCATCCTTCGTCAAAGATGTATTATATGCCTTGATAAGAGCGATACCCCTCTCTGCCGAATCATTGACAACTTTTAGGTTGATCGGTATGCGTCGAAACTCTTGAAAGCAATCATCCTCCGTCCAGGAATTGGGATCGGTCCTCAGGAAGGTATCCTTCGCTGCCTTCCTTCCTTCTTTCTTTAACAGTTTGAAGATTCCCAGGGTCCTTTTGGTGACCATTTCATACAAATTCAAATCTTCAATGTTTCTTTCAAGCTTCAATCGACGAGTAACAGTGGTATTCTCGTTACGTTGAAGGTTTACGACCATCTTCCGTTTGGTCTCGGCATCGACTCTAGGATCGAAGAATGCAAGGCCGATGAGATGCTTTCCAAGATAACACAGGTGCCGTTGAAGAGCTGTGGATGCTGCTTTGGAAATGGTCTGATTTGGGTACTTTTGCAAGATTTTAAGAAGCAGAATATCGTTGAAAGGAGCGTTGATTCCGACGGGGGCCTCGTTCCAAAAACGTGCGTAGACCAAGGCGATAAACAGAGAGAGTTCGGTGATATTCTCCGTCTCAGTGCTGTCAGCTGTAGTTGATGCTTGAACAGATAAATTTTGAGGACGTAGATGGCCTTGGCCATCCAGCGTGCATGGTGAGTTGGTCCTGGAGCGCGGACCTTGACTTCTTTCTCATCACGGCACCTGAGGAAGGTGAGGCAGAATCGTAGCAATTCACGTGATTGTTTAGACTCCAGTGCCTTTGTGAAGTACTGGATCATTTCCTCTCGAAGCTGGAACATCTTTGGATCTCTGAATAGGTTGTTTGAGGCCTTCATGAAGGAATTCTTCTGAAGTGATGGCCATTTTTTCTGAAAATGTTTAAGGAGAGTCATTTCCAGGCCACCTGTGGGTCCAAGAAGTGCGTTGCAGGTGTTTGACAAGACGACTTCAAGGATATGATATCGACAAGCGATCCAGACAAGTTCCCTCCCTACTGCTTTTTCAGTCATGGTACAGGCTCCCCTGTGAAGGCCAGTATTAGACGCAGTTGTGTCAAATACGAGACCTTGGATCTCACCGCGAAGATTCCAGTCATCAATCGTCGAAATGCAAGCCTTGGCCTGTTCTTTTCCTGTAGCTCGTTGTATTTTTGGCACGGCTAGGAGTTTTTCCATCCCATTTCCCGCAACGATTACCGCGGTTCGTTCGGCTGTTTCCTTTGCGCCGCCGATGTCGGGAAGTAGTTTCCCCCCCAAGAAGAAGGGGTCCTTCGACAGAAAACGAAGCTTGATCTTCTTTGGCTGCTGCCTGCCTTGCTTGCCTTCTTGAACGACGGATGGAGCTGCGTGAAAGTCATTGTAGAAATATCATCTGGTGAAGTGAAGATATTGTTTCGTTTCGGACGATGAGAGTGTACATCTGCTCTTCCGGTCGAAGTCAACGGACGATAATTACCGTCTTCAGCGTTGAATTCTTCAGAGGATGAAGTGGATGTGCTGGATGATGGAAGAGCAGCAGCTCCAGCCTGGAATACAGCCTCTCTTTCTTTGTACCTTAGAGCTTTGTCAGCATCTTTCTCCTGTCGACATCTCTTGCGGTATTCCTTGGCAAAATTAATCTTGTCAGGGCCTGCCATACTGCAGGAAAAGACGTTTTCTCGTTGCATCATCAGGAATTGGCGGTCTTCTTCATTGTCTATCACCTTCAAGGCGTCCTTAGGCAACGTCGAAAAGCTCTGAGAGTCTCTTGGAACATGCTCTCTTTCACTCTGCAGCTTTGTAGCTGCGTCTTGCGGTTTTTCTTCAACGCAAGGAACTCTTCGTACAGCTTTGACAGCTTCCTAACGCAGGAATCGACTCGCTGTGTAGGAATCCTTGCTCTCTGCCATACTTGCAGGGCCTCTTCGCAGGCCAAGTTGTAGCTCTCTTTCAAGGTCTTGGACTGTTCATGGTAGTGAAACTGAACCAAACGAAGCACATCACCACATGTGGGTAGCCTTGCAGTTGAAAACTCGTTGCTGGGCTTTCCTAGAACCCACGTTTCTGCAGATGAGCGAGTACTTCTAGCCATAACCTGAAAAATGAGAGAAAATAATGCATTAACCGTTTAGCACCAAAGTACAATTATATAAGTGTTAAAGTAAAACATTGCAAAGTCAAAATAAATAAAGTAAAAAAATTGGTTACAGTGGTTAGTGGTTGATGGGTAGGAAAATAACAAAATTTTTAAAAATATATTTAAGAATAAGTAAATAATAAACTTCAAGAGACATAAGATTATATATACACCTTACAATTTTAATCATTTAATTTAATAGCAACATCTTTACCGGTTATAAATTTGCATATAAAGAACATAATTTTATATATATACAAGGTGTCCCATAAGTCCGGCATCATAGTAAAAATAATTAAAAAAGGAAAAACAAAAGCTTTTATTTACAGAACGTGCTCAATATGTATTGTTCCGTAGCCCATTCACAGAATTCCATCCGCCGGTCGGGATCATCTTCGCTTAATTTCTGTAGGATCTGAAGTTTATATGGATGCCATTTGTGAGCCTGAAGAATGCGATGGATGCTACTCTTCGACACTCCTGTCTCGGCGGACAATCGCCGAAGAGACTTATTGGGACTTCTGTTAAAATGAGCCAGGATAGCAGTCGCTGTATCATCGTCAGTGGACCTCCTTGAAGGTCCACTGCGTGGTTTATCTTCTATGGATCCTGTTTCCTTAAACTTTGCAACAAGTCTGCTAACACAACTTTGTGTTATTGGCTCGCGGTCTGGATGCAGTCTGTTAAATTCAGCAGCGGCCTCTCTTTGACTCCGATTTCCTATGAGTAGAATTATCTGGATTCGTTCTTCCTTGCTCACAGACATTATGGCCCGTAGAAAGAGAAAAATATGAATTATGGCTTGTAGAATTAGAAAAATATGAATTTCTCTTATGATGCCGGACTTATGGGAAACCCTGTGTATATATATATATATATATATATATATATATTATATTACTGAATAAAATAAACATAGAATTAATACTTAATATATATGAATTAATAATTATACATATGAATTAATAATTAATATATATGAATTAATATTTACACGAGAATAAAAACCCACTCTAATAGACAGAGTTTATTTCCACAACAGTTTCGATACCCACTGGCATCCTCTTCGGGTGGATACAGAAAACGAAGAGGATGCCAGTGGGTATCGAACTGTTGTAGATAAAAACTCTGTCTATTAGCGTGGGTTTTATTATCATAATTTCACCTTCACGTAGAAAAGTGAAGTTTTTTTGCATTTACTTACATGAGATACTATTCCTAAGCTCTTAGAGTTTGAACGAACTTAAAACCGTCCTCCAACAAGTTCAAACTTGAAATGATGCATGAGTAATGATGTGTCTGATCACAAACAGCATTATCCAAGAAATCGAACATTTGCATCATCCTCTGAAAGTTGAGCGGAGTCAATGTGGCGTGACTGCCGCGTCCTCTAAAAATGAAGCGGGTAGAAAATGATTAGCTAATTAATTAATTGAAAATGTGAAAATCATAGCGACCTCTTTATTATGTACTGAATCGACAGATATTTTGTACAAAACACTTCACATCTAAAGAATAAGAGCAGCCATGTGGACAGCATTTCCAACTATTTTGAAATTTTAGTCCAAATTTTGGACCACCTACACAAATTGTGTATGTATATTACAGAAATTAAGAGTACGTATGTGCGTGATATATATATATTTATATATAGATATATATATAATATATATTAGTGGTCGACCGGATGTCAGTTTTTCAACATCTGTGGATGCGGATGCGGATTTTTTATTTCAATATCCGCGGATGCGGATATTTAGTTAATCTATCAATATAATATAGAATTATGAATATATGACATAATTTTTCAAATTTCGTGATATTACTATTATGGCAGGCAATGCATAAGAATTAAAATTAATATTAATGTTTTCATTATGATAAAAATAATAACTTTCTCGAGTTTCAGCCACAGAAAATTCAATGAAACGAGTGTCATCCAATTTTCTGTGTTACCAGGTATTTATATTTTGAGGTTTATGTTTGTTTGTTCATTAATAATTAATATTTTACATGAAATGTGCATGACTGGGCCTTATAAGCTACTTTGTAAACTAATTTAATTGTAAATTGCATAATTTATTAGAGGTAATATCCGCATAACATCCGCAGTCACAAGTGCGGATGTTAAAAGTGACGCGGATATCCGGGGACACTTTTGAATTTTGGGGAAATCTTTCTAAGTTTGCCCCCCCCCCCCCCCCCCCCCCCCCCCCCCCGGTCCAGAGGGCTGGCTACGCCCCTGTACGTATATATGTATATTGTCTCTGAAATGTCATTAGCATAATAAACATATATTAATTAATATTAGTATTAATACTTAGTAAGTAATAAGTAATTCATAATAATAATAATAATAACATCATTATAAAAGATTTATGGACCATTCATTTTGCAAAATGTGAACGAGTCTGTTTAACTTCGTTTATGGCAACTGTATTCCGTTTAATAAAAAGCTAATATTTAATTAAGTAAATCTTTACAAATGAACACTCGTGTCGTTGGGAATCATTAAATCATCCAGGATTTAAACAAACTTTAAAAAAACAAACCCAGTTTCATTTTACTAATCAAATTTATTACTACACTAAGGACAACAGTTTCCCGTTACCATGACAAACCTTATGGAATTCCGGCCTTAACAAACTCGGCTTTGGTCAGTTCGGTTTACGTCTAAGATGAGATGGTAGTAGCGATTTGATGTCCAACATCATATAATAATAACGCGTAACTACTTATAATTTAAGAGTAAATGAGTTCTGAACATCCTTTCACCAACGATGATATCGTCAGACGTGAGGAAAATTTTATTCTCACAACAACTGGTACAGTTAAATTTTGTTTTTTTGCATAAGTGCGTGATATAGAGACCAGTTTGGGAGTATATACTGTACAGTATATTGTTCTATATTCTTTATTTTATTTTACTTTTAAACTAAAAAGTCCACAATTTAATAATAATAATAATAATAATAATAATAATAATAATTATTATTATTATTATTATTATTATTATTATTTTAGAAAGTCGATATCAGCCTGTCTTTATAAAAGGATTTACATTTAATTTCCAATATTCTAAATAGTTTTTTATTTTCAGTACTGAGTTTCTTAATAATAATTCTAGATAAGAATTTGCAGTATACTAAGAATACTGTCTTCATTTTTTTTTCTTCTGCTGACGCGTTTCGTTCATATACTTTGTTCAAAGTATATGAACGAAACTCGTCAGCAGAAGAAAAAAAAAATGAAGACAGTATTCTTAGCATACTGCAAATTCTTATCTGGAGTTATTATTAAAAAACTCAGTACTGAAAATAAAAAATATTCAGAATATTGGAAATTAAATGTAAATCCTTTATTATTTATTATTATTATTATTATTATTATTATTATTATTATTATATGGCTTTTTTTATTGGATTCTGTATCGTATATCAATCAGAATATGGATTCTAAATAGTTGGAATTTCACGCATGAAATCGAGGAAAGCCAATGAGACCACATTTACAAAAATATCGCAATCATCAAAATTTTGAGCTTTACGTCCAAAGCCAGTGAGTCCAAAGTGTGAAGCTGTACTCAAAATCTAAGTGGTTCGTGAACTTTTAGTAAATACTGGTCTCACTGGCTTAAAAAAATTCTGTTCAAAATTGTTTTGTATGAAATTAAAGTCTCCTCTATCTAGCTTTGATATAGATAATCTTTTTGGGATTAGTTTACGTAGAACATTGTATCAGTTTACCATAAAACAGCGCATTTTATTTATGATACCTATCCAGTACACTGAAAAGAAATCACCAAAGACTGAGCAAAGAGATTGCCACCATAAAATTTCCAGTGTCATATATTTGGTTACAAAGCATAAATCACTAAAAAATAAAAAAAATATGGATTCCGTACAAAGTTAATGGAAGGTCGTTCAGAACCTAGGTTAACTGCGCGCATTCCGCAAACTTTTCGAGATACTGAGCAATGCACCCAAAACAGACCACGTAAATTAAAAAGGAAGTCTGAAAAGGGGAAGTTTGCATACATAGTGTTCTGGTGACCATCGAAATTCACTTTTATGATTGATTAAGCGACCAGGAAACTTCGACTTCATCCAGTTTGAACATTCATTGGATGTATAGACAGTTTCGATATCTTCCAAAAGTAAGACTTTATCATGTGTAGGTCTCTATTTGATATCACACTTGTTGCCTCCTCTGTTGCGGGATTTTCAAATAAATAAGAACGCAAATTCTTGATGAATTCAAATTACGGCATACTGTCACTTTGAGAGAACGTAGTATTTCTTCATGCGCTTCCGATTTTAAAATCCTCAGATTCATGTTTAATGAGACTTGTCAGAGAAAATTATGCTACCCATCTCCAATGCTCTATTTTCCAATATTTCACACAAACTTTCTACAAAACTGATATCTTCTTTCATCATTTCACTAAGGGACTGGAGCATTTGAATTTCATAAGGCGACAACCTTTTCACTTCTTTTAAAATTCTTTGTACCAATGAGCGACTTAGTCCCGTTTCATGTGAGAGTTGTCTCGTTAAAGGAAAAATATCGAAGACGAAGCTTATGTCGGTTGCTGAACTGAGGAACTCAATCATACAAATTTTTACTAGTATAAATGATGTGTAACTTCTTAATGCGCGTTCATAAATATATGTAGATCAAAAGTGTGCACATTAAAACATATGGTACAGGTGGAACAAACACTCTTGTAGCTTAATTTAGACATCATAAACAATTTATTGTGTACGCATTTACATCCATGTTAATGAAATTGTTATAAATTTTTAATTTATTTTCCTTTTTAATGGCTCACCCTGTTAAAAACCACCCCTTATACTGTATATATACAGTACAGTATATATTTAGGATGAATGAATATTTTATTCCATGTTCCATGCAAAAGCAGGTAATCGATAACCAGAAAAATCATTAACTGACCTTGAAATTCTGCGCCTGAGTGTATTTCTTTGAGATTAGTATCCTTTTCAGTATTATTCTGGAAGAGAAAACTGTACTTGGTTACAACCAAATCGTGTTGAACTCTGTCAACCAATAAACCAATTTTCTTTTTATGTAGAAAGGAGGGGCCAAGGGCAGACGCCGCAAAAACGCCGCAAATTAATTTTGATGTAAGGACTCATAATGGAGTGGAGAAACTGGATCCAAAAACTTCCATGGGAATCAAAGAATTGATAGAACAGGAAACAGATATGAAATTGTGGTCGGAGGAGCCCAATGGAGGAAAAAAGTTTGACAGAGTAAGAAGAAGGATGAGTGATTAGAAATAAATTCAGAATGTTGGGCCTATCTCCAATGTGATCGGGGATGCAAGTAGGGTGCTGTACAATCTGATCTAGGTTATTCAGGATAGAGAAACTGTAAGCTAGTTCACCAGGAATGTCAGTGAACTGGGAGGAAAACCAAAGGTGGTGGTGAACATTGGAATCACCTGAAACGGAGATTTCACCGAAAGGACCGTGGAATAGAAAGTCTTTCACTTTGGAAGTGAGGTAATCAAAGAGTTTTGGATAGTCAGTAGAATTAGGAGAAAGGTAGACAGCGCAGATATATTTAATTTGAAATTGGTATGTAAGCCGTAGCAGAGGGTGGACTAGTGTAGATTTGTAGAATTCGGAGGATTCAAGATGGGTAATACGAGAGCAAGTTAGGTCGTTGTGTACATATACACAATAGCCACCTTTGGTATGAAATTGTGTAGAGTAAGTAGGAGGATACAGAAAGAGGTTGCTGTCAGTCGTCCCAGACACCTGAGTTTGAGAGATGAAGAGAAGGTGAGGTTTAGAGGAGATGTGGTGTTCAAAGATTGGAAACTTGAGGAAAGGTCCGAATGTTGCAGAAGTTTATGAAAAGTGAATCAGACAGATACATGACTAGGTCGTTTCACGAACCCTCACCTTTCGTTTCCAAAATATTTTAATTTGGTCTTATAACCCCACAGAACATTTCTCCATTCATCATATATTTTTATGTTCTTTTGCAAACTCAAACCTTTCTTATTCACATCACTTCATATACTGAAGGATCCACTGCATAAAAGATACTGAACTGACTAGGTACTATATATATATATATATATATATATATATATATATATATATATATATATATATATATATATACAGGGTGTCCGAGAATTATCTGTACAATGTTTGGCTGTTATTAAAAGTCAACCATGAAGTGTGTAGAAATTCCAGTGTTGTCCCATTTTACAGAGAATTCATTAAGTTTTTCTGATACCACGTTTTGACAAGTTTTTTAGAAATGTACGCGAGTGACAGACATTGATGATTTAAAAGCAAGAATCCACAGCTGCTATTGAGCGAATTGATGTGGATATGCTGCAGCGTACATGGCAACATTTGGAGTATCGATTGGATGTTTTGCGAATCACTAATGGTGCACATATCGAATGTTGTAACAACGTTACTTTAATAAAAGAAACTTTTGAAAATACAGATTCTAAATAATCTTGTTTAAGAATTTTACGTGTGTTATCAAGAATATTTTAAAAGATGAAATTGTACAGATAATGTCGGACACACTGGAATTTCTAAAAAAAACTTGTCAAAACTTGGTATCAGAAAAAACTTAATGAGATTCTCTGTAAAATGGGACAACACTGGAATTTCTACACTTCATGGTTGACTTTTAATAACAGCCAAAAATTGTACAGATAATTCTCGGACACTCTGTACACGCACGCACACATATATATATATATATATATATATATATATATATATATATATATATACACACATTCAACTGCAAAGAACACGCAGTATAAATAACGTAAAGAACGACGCTTGTATAGGAGATATTCCGCCAAGACGAGAGAGAGAGAACGAAACAATAGGAATATCTCCTATACAAGCGTCGTTCTTTACGTTATTTATACTGCGTGTTCTTTGCAGTTGAATGTATATAATGTTACGGCATGCGGGAGGTGCCCCTTGGGGCTTGGTTTCTGCGAGTATGTAGAAGAATTACGCATTTGGAAGAGTGAGGCCCATGGTTAAGGTATCGCATCTGACCGGCAATCGGAAGATCCCGGGTTCGGTTCCCGGGTGGTTACCTCATTTTTTCATTTGTTTCGTTCTCTCTCTCTCGTCTTGCGCGGAATATCTCCTATACAAGCGTCGTTCTTTACGTTTTTATATAATTATATATATATAATATATATATATATATATATGAAACACACACACAGTGCATGGAACAAGGAACTCTTCTGGAATAATTAATCCACTATAGTCCGAATAAGTAATGGTAAATGACAAATACCATAGTTTTTCTTTTTCATGATGCTAGCCCGACGTGGGCAACTATAGTGGATTTAATTATCCCAGAAGAGTTCCTTGTTCCATGCACTGTCTGTGTGTATCATAAAAAACTCAGTGGACCATTCTGAGTTCATTCCCATATATATAACTCAAAAAGTTTTATTTACAAGCTATTGAAGTTCAATATGAGTTCCTTTGTGCTCTGTATGCATACATTTTGTATCATATCATACTGAACTTTTCTAACAGCCTCACGTATCCTTTCTTTCAAATTCCAAAGTTGTTGCCATTGGTGGAACAAAAACTTCATTTTTGACATAGCCCAGAGGAAGACGTCAAAAGGGGGGGTTAGATCGGGCTAACGAGCCGGCCAAGGAATGGGCCTCCCACGCCCGATCCAACAATCAGGCAAATACTTATTCAGGAATGGTGTAACACAAAAGGAGCTCCTATTGAACTTCAATAGCTTGTAAATAAAAGTTATTGAGTTCTTCTTTATTTGTATATCTTGCTTTTCGCTGTAGCTTTGTTAGTTTTTCATAATAAATTTTTAAAATCGGGAAGATCATTTGTAATCACCCGGTATACACACACACACACACACACACACCACACACACACACACACACACACACACACACATATATATATAGTACAGGGTGGGCGGAAAGTAGCTCCCTAATTTAAATTACATATAAATTATGTATAAATTGTGATTGTATTGTTATATTGTTATGGTGTGTTCTCTAAAGTGGTACAATTGTAACGTTCATTTTTTTTTTTTCATTTCAGATTGAAGGGTAACATGGCTGAGCGTTTAACACTGCAGGAGCGTGCCCAGTTGGCGGCACGGTACGAAGTTTGGCAATCTGTCGTTCGAGTTCAAAGATGGTGGCGGGCCATTCACGGACCACGTGCCAAGTGGACCCGAAAACAATCAAGAACTGCCACTCGAAGCTCATGACCACGGGGTCTGTGGCAGATGTTCGAAGATGTGGTCGCCCTTCGACATCCAGGGCCCAGGAGACGGTGCAGGCAGTTCAGGAAATGTTCGCACGGAGTCCACGAAAGTCAACTCGCCAGGCAGCTCGGGAAAGTGGACTCTCCGCTACTCAGTGCGAACTGTGCTGAAGAAGGAGCTGAACTGGCTGTGCGTGGAAGCCGCATTACTGCCAATCTCTCTCGGACGAGGACTGCGACATTCGCATGGAGTTCGGGGAAATCATGCTGGCTTGGCATGAAGACTGGCCCATCTCTTCCGCAAACATCCTCTGGAGCGACGAGGCGTGTGTTCCACGTCGGAGGCTTTGTCAACCGCCACAATTGCCACTACTGGGCAGGAGAGGATCCCATGGTTACCGCTGAAAAACGGCAGAATCGGTTCAGTGTAACGGTGTGGTGTGGTATGACCTCAGATCAGGTTGTGGGCCCGTTCCTTCTGCGCAACACCATGAATGCTGAGCGGTACCTTGCTATGTTGCGAAACGAGGTCTGGCCGCGGTTGTCAGCACATGGGAGAACATCGACGATCTGATATTTATGCAAGATGGCGCCCCTCCGCACTTCGCTCTTGTTGTCCGTGAGTGGCTGGATGCCCACTTCCCTGGGCGTTGGATGGGTCGTCGTGGTCCACATCAATGGCCAGCCAGGAGCCCCGACTTGACACCGTGCGACTTCTTTCTTTGGGGGTGGGTAAAGGAAGAAGTCTACCGCACCAAACCGAGGACATTGGAAGACTGGAGGACCGAATTCGGGAAGTCATGTCCTCCATCCCGCCGGAGTTCCTGCTAAAGTCAGTGGACGCCATTCCTGGGCGGCTCCAGAAGCTGGTGGAAAGAGTTGGAGCCCACATTGAATTTTAGAGAAAACCTACCATGTATGCCTACCTTTTCATATTATTTCTTCTGAAATAAATGGATAATATACGTATTTTTTTACCAATCCAAAATAGGGAGCTACTCCGCCCACCTGTATATATATATATATATATATATATATATATATATATATATATATACGGGGCTCCAATAAACCTTAGCCTCCCTGCCCATGGCCTAAACCATTAGAGGTACAGTAAAACTAAAACATACCTTACAAAGAGAATTTAATCCTGCATTTAAT
This sequence comes from Bathynomus jamesi, assembly GCA_023014485.1. Lineage (NCBI taxonomy): Eukaryota > Metazoa > Arthropoda > Malacostraca > Isopoda > Cirolanidae > Bathynomus > Bathynomus jamesi. The sequence continues at coordinate 54,573 of JAJOZX010009248.1, forward strand.
GAGAAACAATTAAAACTTGGTGTTCCCGCCATTGGCTTCCAAGACAGCCTGAATTCGCTTTGGGTAGCTTGCCAAAAGTGACGTGAATAGATCTTGATCGTTACGCAAATTGCTAAAACAGTTTCAATGTGTTGCGTCATTGTATCCTTCGAAAATCGATTTGTGCAGTTCTTGAAACAAGAGACATTCAACCTTGTCCTTTATAAAACTGATCCAATGTGTTCACAGACGTTCAGGTCAGGAGAATTTCCTGGCCATTCTTCATTTCCAAAGAAATCGATCTCATGGTTTCGCAACAACTGTTGAGTGGCTAATGCCTTAAAGCAGGGGGCCTTATCGTGCAGAAGTGTGACCTGATCGACATCCATAACATTGTTTGGGTTTCTTAGAAAGGAATGACATGCTGGGATAGAATAATATCACGAAAATACTGTCCATCCCAACTCTGACCATTTGGCTTCAGCACCCACATGAGCTTCTTTGCAGTGAACAAAACAAACAACCAACACAGTCTGGACTTTTTAATAATTCGCGATAATGTTCATTGTCATCGATTTCATCTGGTGTTGTGGCCCACACTCGATCATTTTGGTAGTTAGGCCGACGTTACGTAAACAAAAAATTCATCGGAGACAGCTAAATGCATGAAATCATCCACATCCCAATCTTCAAGATAATGGCAAACCACATTCTGCATCGATGTTAAGTTGAGTTTTTCTTGGCTTTGGAAGTTCATGCCAAGGCTTTAAACCTTGCCTATGACGGTACAGTCGAATGATCTACCACTAACGATCTTTCCTCTCAACACTTCGATCTCTCTAGAAAGTTTAGCACAGCTGTTTTCCGCTTACGCGTACCGCTTTCAATGATGTCCTTTGTTTCCTGAGAGTGGCAAATTTGGGCGCCCAGATTTGGTTGTATCCATTTCACATTCATCCAAAGTTTTATTCCAATTTCTTTTGACGAAGTCCTCACTTCTTCGCAACTTTTTGGCAACCCATGAACGTGTTATAAAGGTGGCTCCAGCATCACGAGCTTCCCGAAATGTTATTGCTCGTATGCGATCTATCACACGTTGCCTCTCCGAATCACCAATTAATTGAGAAGCCATTATATTATCACTTTATCGCTAGAGTAATTTTAATACCTGCAATAAATAAAGAATTTTATATATTTTTATAATCACTAAAAACTATTTCGATATAAGTAAACATGTAAGCTGCAAATGGGGGGCTAAGGTTTTTTGGAACCCCTTATATATATAATTTTTTTTTTTTTAGGTAACTACTTCACGCTTTCCCTGGATGATCCCCATCTTGCAGAACTTGAATCGAACCCTAGTTTGAATGATTTCCTTGATTCTGGGAATACCCAGATTTTAGGAGCACATTTCCTACCATCAGAGAACAGAGTAATATTTACTCCCAGGGTAAGAATACGATTTTGAACGGGAATACATGCCTGTAGTCAATTTTTACTAACACTAACTTAGTATAGGTAGTATATTGGAAGAAGTTAATGAAATAAGGTTTCAACTTTTGATCAGTAAACCTCCAATAGTACCTCATTTTTCAATACTGTTTTCATAGTAGTGGCCCCAAACTAGACTGGTGTGTTAGCCTGTGACCCTCACAGTAAAAAGGTTGCACACCTCTCTTCTAAACCTTTGGATACTTATTACTATTTAAAATAAAAACAATAATTGGAAATTTGAAGTCCTTGTCAACAGTACGAGTAACAAACTTTAAAATTATGGTTAGCCGTTACTCGCACCATCTGTTGTAATTATGACTTCGACATAGGCAGCGGAACGGGGGCCCCGGACACCGGCGGCCCCCTCTTAAGTTGACAGAGGGGGCCAGGCCCCCCTTGCCAGCGAAGATACTTTGACATTTTGAACTTTAAAAAACAAGTTTTTTAATTTTGTAATTAGTGGAACTCAGCCTCACAATTCACCATTATATTACGAAGGTTCTTTGATCGTAAATAGGCCAAAATTTCCTCAGATTCAAACAACGACTTCCAATGACAAAATTCTCGTTTTCTTCAAAGTGAAGCCAACTGTGATTACAGATGCAAATCTGAACGAGATTCTAGTTTCGTCAATGATAGATTCTCCTATTTCTTCCCTCTACCATTCACTTCAAAAGCTCTACGCCCCCATTTTGTTAAAGGTAAACACAAAGTACTAAAAAGAATAACAAAAAAGAGTTTGTGCGATGAATGATAGTGAAAATAAACTAATGTTTATTTATACATTCGGAATAAAGTCAGAAATGATCAAATCTGCTATTAATTTCAAATTAATTTTGATGTAAGGACTCAGAATGGAGTGGACAACTCGATCCAAAACTTCAGTCTTTAGTAACAGAACTTGCGGAAGGTTTGGGTACCCTCATCAGGAGGAAGAATCCAGAAGCCTTCAGACAGCATGAAAGTGGCAGTTCATCCTCAGCATCTCTTGCCGGTAATAATGATTTATATTTTTATAAGCTGGTATCCAACCTAAACTACAAACTGATATAATTTTCAACCTTTCAACCAATTAATGCCTACGGTCCTTTTCAGAGACTGAGTAAAATCGTCTGGTGTTAGTCAGAACAAAATAAATTAGGCCTAAGTGCCACTGGCCTCTTAAGGGTGAAGATATTTTTAAATGAATCTACAGTGTAATACTCTTTGTAAAACCTTATTATACTGCAACAGGATGAAAAGCTGTATTGTTGTACTGTACTGACTTCTTTGTAATAACATGCGGACAGCATAAAATGAGAATTTGACTCCCTGCTGCCCTACTTCTCCTGAGGCGTTAAGAATTCAAACCCTCATTTAGTGTCCGTATTGGATCTATACTCATTTCTTCGACAAGACCAAACAATCGATACTCTAAAAAAATTAACTTAACCTAACCTAACCACGCAATCTATCCTAGCTTAACCTAACCTAACTTAGCGCAATCTAACCTAGCTTAACCTAATCTAACTTAGCGCAATCTGACCTAGCTTAACTCATAATATTTTGTCGATTGTTTGATCTTGTTGATCAATATCTTGGTCTTCTTAGTGAAATTAATCCTATTATGTATCTATAAGAAATGTAGAAAAGTCAACAGTACACAGAGGAGACAAAAGAAGTAATTGTTGTTGTCACTTGTTTCGTCCAGTAATTGAGGTTTAGAATCTGTTCGTCCATAAATTTTGCAAAAGGTCTTGTTTTCCCTCATGAGAATTCCCTATCCTTCATTAAGTGAAGATAATGATCTGTATCACGGAGTTAATGCGAATTCAAAGAAGGATAACACTCTAGAGCAGTGGTTCCTAAAGTTTTTCTCGCTCAAGGCACCCCCAAATCTATCTGTACTTCTTTCGCAACATTACGGGTGATTTTCGTTTCTCACTGTTCAACATCTATTTCCCTTCTCCCGCTCCCCACTACAACACCACGTAACTTCAAACCTTCAAATTAAACCTATGCAGTTTCCATGTGGACGTAATAAATCTCGGGTGTTCTCTTTCGTTTGAAATTTCAATATCTTCACTAACTTTCCAATTTTCAATTACTTACTTTTGTCATATTCATCAAATTTTGCGGCACTCCGGTTAGTAAACGCTGATCTAGAGTTTGACTAGGCTTTCATTGACTGTTAACAATTATACAAATACTGTACTATTTTCTAGGGATTTTGGAGGTCAATGATGAAATGCAATTTTGGGCTGAAGTTTCAAATAAACCCAAATCGAGAGATGAAAAGGAATTTGCGAGAGCATTTTACCATGCCCTTGAACCGATCGTCAAAGATATTAAGTGGGTTTCATTGCATGATCTTTTATATTATTATTGTGTTGAGAGAGAGAGAGAGAGAGAATGTTAAATGAGGACCTGAGTCAATTAATTATTAGTCTGTTTCAAACTCATGGTTCCCAGTATACATAATCAATACTGGATCCTAAATAAATGCAAAACTTCACTTTTTTACGTGGAGGTATTATTGGGTTTTATTGGGTTCTTTTGGGTTTTATTGTCACAATATTGGATCCGTTTGTTCATCCCAAAGAAGAAAAGTGAATATATATATATATATATATATATAAAACGGGTGTGCCATAAAAAAAGGGTACATTTTAAAAGGCTATAAAATCAACATTTGTCATTTAATTTTAATAAAACTTCTACACAATAAAACGTATGTATTTATTTATATGCAAACAAGTTTGTAGACTAAAATATCGAATAATTCAAATTCTATCAACATTTAACGAAAGAGTATGATTTTTCTACTTAACATGCAAAAATTATTAAACCTTTTTGATATTTTTTTATAAAAATAATTTTTAATGTAAAATTTACCTGAAATTATTAAAAGAATTGTTCGAAATGCTTTCCTTCCATTTCAACAACTTTTTTTATTCTTGGCCGGAATTCATCTACGGCTCGATTTACTTGTTCCTGTGGAAGCTCTTCCCATTTTTGAATGATGATCTCGCGTAAATGAGCGACATCTTTTATCCTAGTCCTGTAGACTCACTCTGCTAAGTTCTCCCATATTCCGGCCAAGAATAAAAAAGTTATTGAAATGGAAGGAAAGCATTTCGAACAACTTTTTTAATAATTTCAGATAAATTTTACATTAAAAATTATTTTTATAAAAAAATATTAAAAAGGTTAAATTTTTGCATGTTAAGTAGAAAAATCATACTCTTTCGTTAAATGTTGATAGAATTTGAATTATTTGGTATTTTAGTTTGAAAACGTGTTTGCATATAGATAAATGCATATGTTTTATTGTGTAGAAGTTTTATTAAAATTAAATGACAAATGTTGATTTTATAGCCTTTTTAAAATGTACCATGTTTTTATGGCACACCCGTTATATATGGAATAACACGCATGAGCACATGTGGATTTTGTATGAAACAAATCCCCCAACAGGATTCGAACCCAGGACTTCCTGGAGGCGAAAGCGTTAAGTGTTTCATCAGTCGTTTAAATATACGACAGGTTGTTGTTAACGTTCATCCCGTCGTAGTGTGATGGTACTGTTCGCTATTCCTACTCAGGAGGTCCCAGATCCGAATCTTGGTGGTTTTGTTGATATATATATATATATATATATATATATATATATATATATATATGGGATGAATTTTACAATTAAACACGTAAAATGAATGAATGATGTAAACCCACAAGGAAAAGGAAAAATGATTCCAAGACCTTTCGTGTATTCAGAAGTACACCTCGTCAGGGAATGACAAGGTGTACTTCTGAATACACGAAGTGTGGGACGCACTTTCAGGATGGATTCAGGACCTGAAAACAATGAAAAAAGTTTATATAAACATATGCCCGAAATCGCTTTGTTTCCGGTTTGTGTTCCAGCAATTCTTTCTGCAAACTCTTTACAAACACTGCTTGCCGACAATGTTTGTGAGTGTGTACGAGACTTATTTCATGTATGGCCTTGCCGATTGTAATGTTTCGTACACTCTATGACAGGTTCAAATATCGTTGAGTGTAGAGCCATCAGTCAGTCAGAGGTGCATCGCGGTGTTTCACTGTTTGTATTCATAACTTCTTACCGTGAATAAGTGCAGTCCAGTGAAAAAAAAAAAAAAAAAAAAGTTTTTGTGCTATTCAGTGATAGTGTGCATTTGAAGTGAGAATGGAGGCTTATTCAAACAGAGAAATGGCAGACATGCATCTCATATCCCATGTATGGACTTGCCGAGTGTAATGCGGCCGCAGCAAGACGTCTGTATGGGGAAAGGTTTCAGAATCGTCGTCTGCCAGATAAGAAGACCTTTCAGAGAATAGATCAGTGTCTTGGTGATACAGGATCATTCAACAAGCGAGTTTCAGATGGTGGTAGACCAATCAGCGCCAGACACAACTGTGTGGAGAATTTTACGGGAACAACAGCTTTACCCATATTACATTCAGAGAGTACAAGGCCTTACTAAAGCTGATTTCTCACCACGAGAGGCTTTTTGTACTTGGTTCCTTCAACAGTGTGCTCGCGATCTTCTTTTTCTATCCTCCGTGTTGTTTTCTGAGGAGGCTACCTTCACAAGAAATGGCGTGATCAATTTTCACAACACTCATCACTGGGCCGAAGAGAATCCGCATGCCATCATCCAGTCAAGGCACCAACAACAATTTAGTATCAATGTATGGGTAGGACTTATTGCCAACAACTTAATTGGTCCTTTTGTTTTGCCTGGAAGATTAACAGGATAATCCTATTCCAATTTTTTAAGGAATGATTTAAGCGATTTACTAGATGAAGTTCCTCTTGGTGTCCGACGTCGTATGTGGTTTATGGATGACGGCGCTCCCATGGCCGTAACTACCTATGAGGTCACCGAGGTCCGGACCTCGGTAATTATTTCCTAAAAAAAAAAAAGAGACTGAACCGTTCTCCGTGTATGAAACGCATATTACCGCTTTTCTTTTGAAAAGAGGGAGCGTCGAGCGTTTTGTGTTTTGTGTTTAGTGTATAGCTTGGGTTGTGTTTGTAGATGTCATTTTGGTCTGAATTTTGCTCGTCCCGCCGCGCTCGAAAAAAATCTGGACCTCACTAATTTCTAAACCCTAGTTACGGCCCTGGGCGCTCCGTCTCATTTTAGCCGAGTAGCCAGAGACTATTTGGATGACCACTTCCCTGATAAATGGATAGGTCGTGGAGGACCCATTGCGTGGCCTACTCGCTCCCCGGACCTGAATCCACTCGATTTTTATCTGTGGGGTCATCTGAAATCCATCGTTTACGTGACACCCATTGACAACGTTGAAATGTTTCGCCAACGTGTTGAACAAGGATGCCAGAAAATCCGAGCAATACCTGGAATGTTTGAACGCGTTAGGCAGTCTATGACGAGGCGTATTCAAGCGCAAGGCGGTCATTTTGAGCACTTCCTTTTAAGGTAAGGCGGATGCTTGCTAGAACACATAATGGGCTGTAACTCGGAAACAAAGCGATTTCGGGCATATGCTTATATAAACATTTTTCATTGTTTTCAGGTCCTGAATCCATCCTGAAAGTGCGTCCCACATGTTATGAAACACCTTGCATATATACCGTATATATATGATGAAAATAACCACGAAGGAAAAAAGAAACACAGAATGGTGCTCAAGCGCTTTCGTCTAATGACATCCTCAGGAACACTGAAATAAATAACAAGTTCGAGACTATATATAGGTCACAAAAAAAAATTAAATAGAAAAATAAAAGTTGTAGGAGCATACAAATTTATAAGGAAAAGCTATCAGAGTTTTAGCACTTTGCCCCTCTTGTCTAAATCCGTTCTGAACGAATTCAAAAAAATAAGATCAAACGCGAAAAGGCCCTGGCTAATATTGAAATTATTTGTAAGTTGAATAAGGGCAGACTCAAGAATATTTCTATTAACAATGTTGCTTGAGTGAGACAAAATTGAAGCATTATTCCAATCAATACAGTGGGATAACTCTGACAAATGGACGAAAAGGGCACTGGACGACTGTCTCGTTCTAAGGGAATATTGATGTTGTTTTACACGTGTGTGTGTGTGTAAATCCTTTCCCGTCTGTCCAATGTAAAAGGAATTACATTGTTTACAACCAATTTTATAGATAATGCCTGAATTATTGGTAGGGCTATTTTTTACTATGATATTTTTCACAAAATTGTCATAATGTCATATGAAAATACTACATTAATATTCAAAAGTTTAAGTACATTAGCAATCCCTAAAAAGCCTGGGAAAAATTGAAGTACTAAAATATTCTTCGACAAAGTGCGAGGGTTATTATTCACACGATAGAAAATTCGTTTTGCCTTGTTAAGACAAGATTCCAAAAAGGCAGGTGGGTGACACAAATCACTTCCAATACTGTTGATTTTTTCTAATTCGACATCCATGTATTTCGGACTGGCGATCCTAATAGCGCGGAGAAATATTGAAGAAAATATGGCTTTCTTGATAAGGGTGTCATGTCCCGGGTAAAAGTGTACGTAGGACAAATTGTTTGTTTTTTCCGATAAATACTAAACTTAAAACCTGGGCTTTCCCTATGTACACGCACGTCGAAAAACGGGATTGAGTTGTTTTGTTCCACTTCTAAAGTAAACTTAATGGAGGGGACTTGATTATTTAACTGAAGGAGGAAGTCATCTAGGTCACGCTTCATGGGCCAGATACACAAAATATCGTCGCCATACCGCAATCATGGGATGCCAACCCCGAGGATTCTCGGAATGTGATTTCGAAAAACTCCATATAAATATTGGAGAGGAGAGGCGACAAGGGATTAGCCATGGCCATCCCAAAAACCTGTTGATAATACTCGCTATTGAAAATGAATTTACAGTCTTTGATGCAAAGTTTAATGAGTTCCAAAACGATATGTGCAGGTAGTGGCAGGTCATACTTATGTAATTCTCGGGAGAGAAAGTCAAGCATATCGTCAATCGGCACTTTTGTAAACAATGAACAAACGTCGAAACTGATCAATCTATCGTTGGTTTTGGTGCGTATATTATTCACGTTTTCACGTTCAGTTTTTCAGTAAGATCCATGGAATTTTTTACATGTAAATCAGAGATAGTTCCGAGAATTGGGACAAAACTTTGACAAGCCATTTGGAGAGTTTAGGCATTATCTATAAAATTGGTTGTAAACAATGTGATTCTTTTTACACTGGACAGACGGAAAAGATTTGCACACGCGTGTAATACAGCATCAATATTCAGTTAGAACGGGACAGTCGTCCAGTGCCCTTTTTCGCCCATTTGTCAGAGTTATCCCACTGTATTGATTGGAATAATGCTTCAATTTTGTTTCACTCAAGCAACATTGTTAATAGAAATATTCTTGAGTCTGTCATTATTCAACTTACAAATAATTTCAATATTAGCCAGGGCCTTTTTGCGTTTGATCCTATTTTTTTGAATTCGTTCAGAACGGATTTAGCATAGCTGGGCACAAACCGTTAATCCGTTAATCGTTAATTAACGAAGTTAACTTTTTCGTTAACGATTTAACTTTTAAGTTAACTTTGAAAATCATTATCGGACTAATTAACTTCCGTTACATTTAACTTCCGTTAACTCAACTCCGTTAACCCAAAAAATTCATAAATAAACAAGATCCAGGGGAGGAACAAGCCTACCTTGGGACTCTGCTGCCAACAGTTGCTGCGACAATCTTCAGGCTTAAGGACTTGAAGTCCAAGGGCCTCGTCTACTGCAGCGCCTTGGTCGACGCACTTTTGGCAGGCATCGACAAAAGGTTTGGGCCCCTCCTGGAGGATGACGAATGCCAGCTAGCTGCTGCCTTCCATCCCAGGTTTCGCCTCATCTGGTTGGACAAGTATGACAACACCAAGGTCGCCAGGGTGAGGAAAAGCATGGAGGGTACAGTCGAGGAGACCATGAAGCAGCAGAAGCCACAGGTCACTCAAGGGCAAGGCCCAGAACTTGGTCAAGACCTGGCTGGAGACCAACTCCAAGGACTTGCTGACAGATGCTGCCTTCTTGGGTGAGCAAGTGTTGGTGGACTTGTTCATCAAGTTCAACACAGCCATCCCCTCCAGTGCTGCAGTGGAGCGTTTGTTCTCTATGAGCAAGGACATCCTGAGGGCCAAGAGATCATCCCTGTCTGATGAAAACTTTGATATGCTAATTTTCATGAAGGGCAACATGCATCTCATGGACAAAATGGAGAACGAGAAGAAGAGGGAAAATTAAATTATATATATATTGTGTTTTTCATTTTTTTTATAATAAAAGTTAACGTTAACGGTTTATCGGTAACTTCCGTTACATGTTTAACGAATTAACGGATTAACGGTTAACGAAGTTAACTTTTTGGTTAACGGATTAGCGGTTAACGAAGTTAACTTTTTGGTTAACGGTGCCCACCACTGGGATTTAGACAAGAGGGGCAAAAGGCTAAAACTCTGGTTTCCTTTTTCCTTCGTGGTTACTTTCATCATAAATATTATTTATGTGTTACTTTCGTGAAATAATTTTCATATATACACAGGGTGTCCCAAAAGGTATGGCCTAAAAATAAATTTTTAAATTTTTTTATTATAAATGATAGAGTTAAAGAACAATGATGAAAACAGGCATGAATGCTTTAAGTTTTATTTAATATAGTTAGTAAACCTCCACATGATATCCACCGTTCACAACTACTAGTCTAATTCTACGTTCAAATTCTAAATTTCAGATAGGGAAATTACTCACTGATTTCAAAATTCATCATTTAAACAGTTTACAGCACTTAACTTCCGGCATCAACTACAGTACGAGGCTATTTGATGTGTTAGGCTAAGGAGCTAGGCTAAGTTAAGCTAAGCACCTTGTTGCTAAGCGCCTTTTTATGACATACGGTATGCGCATCACTTACACCAGATTTCATACGTTCAGCTTTTCAAGAATTTGAACGTAGAATTAGACTAGTTGTTGTGAACGGTTCCATGTAAATTCCACCCCCCGAAAAATCCACCCAGTAAATTCCACCCATAGTAAATTCCACCCATGGTAAATTCCACCCATGGTAAATTCCATCAAAAAATGTAAGAATTTTAACAATTATAACTTTGTTATTTTCTAAGGTCAATTTTTGATAGTCACTGGACAGTGTTTTCCATCACTGGACAGTGTTTTTCTGGTGTGTTTTCAGGTGATTCGAATGATTTTGACCATCGTTTCTATAGCAAATCACTTGTTTTTAAGTTAGCGTCATTTTCGTTAGTTTTAACGAAAATATCACAACTAAACCTAACCAATCATGAAGGGTGTACAGTTGACCTAACCTATATATTTTACCAGTTTTTTTATTTTGCATAAACTTTTTAATAAACTTTAATAAACTATAAACTTTTTTGATAACCCTTTGCGTGGAATTTACCATGGGTGGAATTTACCATGGGTGGAATTTACCATGGGTGGAATTTACTCGGTGGATTTTTCGGGGGTGGAATTTACTGGGTGGAATTTACGTACAACGGTTGTGAACAGTGGATATCATGTGGAGGTTTACTAACTATGGATCTTTCCTGTTTCATTAACTGTTTCAGATTTTTATGAAAACAACATGATATGTACAGTTTTTCACGCTGATTTCAAAATTATAAACCATTTCATCGAGAAATATATAACCAAAAAGTTATAATGTGCAGAAACTAGCAAATGTTTGAAACAGTGTAGGCTATAGAAATTTTAAAATAATACGCTGATTTTAAAAATAAGTTTTTTCGAAATGAAAGTAAATTATAGAATACTACAAAAAGTACTAGAACGGTGTAATCACTGCAAGCATAGGCTAGGCTATTTTTTAAACTGTGGCGTTGCGCATCTATTTTGTTCTTCCGCTGCAAGCATAGACTATCACTGCAAGCATAGGCTAGGCTATTTTTAAACGGTGGCGTTGCGCATCTATTTTGTTCTTCCGCTGCAAGCATAGACTATCACTGCAAGCATAGGCTAGGCTATTTTTTAAACGGTGGCGTTGCGCATCTATTTTGTTCTTCGCTGCAAGCATAGACTATAGTTCAACATCTTTTTACTTTCCAATGACTGACAAATTTAATTTTATAGAATTATATAGGAAGACTGAGACAGAAGAAAATGCAGTAAATTTTTCTGGGGGTTGAATTAAAGATGTTACGCATAGGCCTATAATATGTTACTATAATTTTAGTGTTTTCATTGTGTACATTTCACCTTCGAAAGCGGTTTGGAAGCCGCTCCTTTGGTTGACGCTGAAGATGTCACAGAAAGTTTACAGAACAGCCTCGATGAAGTTTGGAGATTGGATTATCCTCAGCACAGAATGTCACATCTTCTTGATATCATTGGAAATCAGCTCACGAGATACGTTCAAGTAAGATTAGGTTTACTGTCTAATTGAAATGATTAATATTACAATAAGCTATGCACGTACTATAAAGTCGTGAACTTTTTTTATATAAGAAAAAAAACATGTATCTGTCTGTGGTAATGCCATTGCCTGAAATATAATTTAACATTTTAGAATGTTCATTGAAAGATTTAATATAATGATAAGGTTTATTGACGGGATATAAATCCCATAAAATATAGTTACAGTTAAATTCACTATTATTCTTAATTATTAATTATTAAATATATATATTTACTCCAGGATAAGTTATCCGACGAAGATTTGTGGTACGGTCAGTACTCCCAAATCGAGAAGGCACTAAACGAAGGTGTCAACGTGTGCCATCAGTGGGAAGATATCTGTCATAAACTAACGTCTATGTATTGGCAAGGAACAGATCATGCCTGGGAAGGCCAACCTTTTTCCCCAGAATATTGCAAAAAAGTATCAGACCGCCTAAACAAAATTCTAAGCCTGAGAACCTTACACAAACAAGTGACGCGTCTCCTGTCGAGCACCGAGCAAGAGGAACTCAAAACATCGGATGCTTTCAAACCATTCGCGGGTCTGAAGCCACTTCAGTATAATCCCTACACGGAACCTCTTTGGGAGGCAGCCGTTCGACAATTTGGGAATTCTTTAAAACCTGCTGAACAACGGGTTTCAGGAAAGCTTCGAAGTCAGCTAAGAGGGATGAGTACGAGCGCTTATCAACTGATGCAAGAATTTAAACGCTACATGGAACTTATCAAAAGGGAAAATATAATGAGGGAACTTATTGGAGAGAGGGAAATGCTTCTCGGGGAACTCACTTCCTATATCAGGAGTAGCCACGGGGAGTTCAATAATACATCTGTCGCCGGACCGCGTCGAATTCATGATGTACCTGAAGTTGTTAATAATATTTACTGGGTTAAACCTCTTCATGCAAAGGTTTTAGACATAGGTAGGTGTAATATTTGAATTTGAACTGAAAAGGAGATATTGTATAAAAAGTTTTGGAGTTTAGTAATTTTATTTTAATATATTTTGTAAGAGCCAATTCAGTTTGTATAATGACTTGGATGGTTATGAAACACTTTTTCTGTAAATACTTTAATACTCGTACATATGGCTGAATACAATTAAATAAATATTATGTAATAGCATTATTTAAGTTCAAATGTCTCAACTAGGCCTAGTTCACTTTACTATGGAATAGAAAGAACAAAAAACTGAGAATAAAATCAAACTTAATTGAACTTGTTAACTCTTGGTTAATAATTATTTAGTGATATAATATCACTGAACAAAAAATGTCTAAATTAAAGTATGATATATTCAGCAATTTTCGAGTGATTCACACTTTGGCTGATATTTAGAAAATACAAGTAAATTCATTCTATTTTCGAGTTCTCGAAACCGCATATTAACCCTCATTTTATATTTATGAATACAGAGAAAACTGCGGATGCTTTTCTCAGTGATCTCGATGGCTATAAGGAATTGAAAAGAAGCCTCAATGAGTTTTGCCTCGAGTTGGAAGAATATCACACGGAACAGTTCGACAGTTGGTCCCGAGAAATGCAACAACGAATTGCAAATCAAGAACTTAGGTATGAAAGATGTATTTTAGCTTTTACAGTAGGTTAAGTGGAAATGTCACACTTCCGGGACAGAAACAAAAACTTACGTAGATTTTTTTTTTGCGTCGATAAAGATTTTATCTTATTTTTATCATATATGGAATTTCTAATAGCTGTCTGTGTAAATGAAGGCTACGTACGTATAGTTTAGTTATAAGTTAGAGTGTGTTCACTTAGCTTACGCTAGTTTAGAGGAATTCTGTTGAGGTTAAGTTAGATCATTTTATGTTTCTTTGTCCGCGTTGGGCCATATCGTGGTTATATATATATATATATACATATATATATATATATATATATATATATATAACTGCAATGACCACGCAGTATATAAATGAATAGAAACGACATAATATTAAGGAACGTTTCTGCACACGCGGAAGAGAAATAACGAATAAATGAAAAATGAGGCGAACCGCCCGGGAATCGAACCCAAGGCCTTCCAATTGCCGGTTGGATGCGCTACCATTACACCACGGACCTCAATCATTCACAAATCGAAATTCTCCTACATAGGGCAGAAACCAATGCCCTGAGAGGGCACCCTCGCAAATCGTGAATATGTGCATTTAACTGCAATGACCACGCAGTATATAAATGAATAGAAACGACATAATATTAAGGAACGTTTCTGCACACGCGGAAGAGAAATAACGAATAAATGAAAAATGAGGCGAACCGCCCGGGAATCGAACCCAAGGCCTTCCAATTGCCGGTTGGATGCGCTACCATTACACCACGGACCATGTAGGAGAATTTCGATTTGTGAATGATTGAGGTCCGTGGTGTAATGGTAGCGCATTCAACCGGCAATTGGAAGGCCTTGGGTTCGATTCCCGGGCGGTTCGCCTCATTTTTCATTTATTCGTTATTTCTCTTCCGCGTGTGCAGAAACGTTCCTTAATATTATGTCGTTTCTATTCATATATACTGTATATATATATATATATGTCGCAACAGGGCTTCCCGTAGATCAGCGAAGTTAAGTAACACTGGGTCTGAATAAAGGTTGGATGGGGGGACCGTCATCTGTGTCCAGATGATGTAGCGACTCGTGGTCCGGATTCCACGTAAATCCATAAGTTTTCTCCGTCGCATAGCCTTTTGTCGTTACGAAGAAGGAATAGCCCGAAACAACATCATCGTCTGTGTTTTTGCAAATTCAAAACACTTGTCTAAAATTTTTGCGTTTGAGAACATTTGCACTCAATTTGTCCACACTCTACCTACACTTAAATGTATGCGCTTCTTCACTTCAGAAAATGTCACTATTCTCACCGTGTACTACTTTTCCTTACACGAGTAGTTAAAAATTAAGGTTATCTGGATTTTACTTTACACTTCCTATCCACGCTCGATACGGGACACTGGGATATCCTTTATAAATTGAAATTATAATACGGGGCACCTGGCAAACCTACATACAGAGATGCCAAGTTAGAAGTCGTGAATGCGGAAGATTTTAGTGGAGCTTCCCCCGAAAAATTTTGTAATAACAGACGTCATATGGTGCATTCTGGTGATGTCTTTCAGAGAAAATTGTGGTTATTGCGTGAGTCTCCCGCCCAATGCTGGAGACTTGGCATATACTGTATATATGAAAATGAAAAGGTTTATTGGCAGACTATAGTCCATATGCCAAATATTATTAATACAATCACAGTTCACATACTAAGGATAAAAATATATACACAATTAATTAGAAATAATACAGTAATGTCGAAGTTAAATGGAGCTATAGACAGACGTTTTCGTACCAAGAAGTCCATAGCTTAGGCCTTAGAGGATAAACGGCAGGACTCATGGATAGCTTGGATAATCGGGTTGGTTGATTTTTTTCTTTGCATTAAACTGTATTGAGCACGTCTTGTTACCTCCGGGAAGTTCGGGACATTGCGGGTAGCAAACATTTGCAAAGCTGAGCATCTCGGGGGTAATTTATGTGAGAGTCTAAAAGACCTGTTGTACATCAAATTTAGAGTTCTGCCAGAACCATTTTTATAATTCACCCAGAGTTGCTGTCCGTATATATTACTGCAGAAAGTACGAAAGAGTGTCTTTAGCTTCACTTGTACAGAACCGAAAGTTCCTTATAGTCATATTCGCTTTAGCACAAAGGCTTCGAGATTGTTTTTTATATCTGAGTCATCACTTAAGGAGCTGGTGATAGTTTGACCCAAATACTTAAACTCTTGTACTTCCTCAATTACTTCACCTCTCATTTTAAACCTAGTGTCAGCTGGCTGATTATAGCTTTTAGAATGAAATTGCATAACCTTAGTGTATTCGCAGAAATATACTTCGCAGACTTTTAGTAGCCGATCCAGACCTTTAACAGAGGTATATATATATATATATATATATATATATATATATATATATATATATATATATATATATATATATAGTAGACACGCACGAACGCACACTAGGAATATAGCTTTCCTTTTTTTGGGTGGTTTATATATTACGTGTTCGCGTGTTTAATTGGCTGATATTAAGTTTCGAGGACACCAGATTTCGGTGATCTATCGGATCAATCAGGGTGAGTCTTATGTTCGTGTTAGGTTACAGTAGGTTAAGTTGTCGTTTTAGGTTAGTTAGTTAATTCCCGCGTGACCAACTTTCGGCCAATCAGAGATAAAAAAAAATGGTGTCCTCGAAACTTAATAGTTACTGTTTAATTTCTACATTGCACATTTTAACAATATTCGTTCTCTGCCAGTTATAGGGACAAAATTTATAATCCACTTTCCTTTGTACAAGATAAAGTGTTGCGCTTTCTTTAAGAGAATTTTTTTCAGTTTTAATTTACTTATGAAAATATTGTATAAACTTTTCTTAAAAAACTTTCCAGTCTGGCTACGGACAGTCCAGTTTTGTCTTTCAACAAGAGTAGGCAGATGAGCGTGAACTACAACCGAAGATTAGTTGGTCTCGTGAGAGAAGTTAGCGCCCTTTCGCTTATGGGACACAAAATTCACCCTACGATTATGAAGACTGCGAAACTTGCTCACAAATTTATGAGACAAGCAAAAGCCCTTGAGGAGGTTAGACTTTTAACGTAGATGCATCTATTTTGTAGTTAAAATAATAGTTGCGTCGTATCCCATCAAAAATGATAACATTTAGGAAAGTATTAAAATCATAATATTCACGCAGTGTCCTTAAAGGCTAAATGCGATGCGTGTAGACATCAATCTAACGAAGAATTTACCGATTTGTCTCGTTTTTACCTTATACACTCGATGGGTGAGTGATGCAGTTTATGACACAGGGTGTCCAGCTTGAAAATAACCCGGCAAGTTTTTTGTATATAATCGAACAAGAAGTAACGTGTTACACCAGATGTTGGAAATGACTGACGTTACGAATCTTTAAGTCTTTCGCGTAACACCACACCAAAATATGGCAACTATGTCGAAAGAGAGCCTCGAACAGGAAACAATTGGGAATGAATTGCGGGGCTACCTTCAAGCGGGACACGCTATATCTTCACTCTAGATTTCAGAGTGGGAAATTTTTTCTAGGAAAGTGATAAAACATTATATTAACGTTGTAACTATGTCTATATGAATAAATGTTACTTTTAGTATAGTTCATAAACGTCTCAACCATTTCTACCAACGTCTCTATCCAGCAAGAACTATGTTGAAGTGTATTTGCATCACATAGCAACAATAATGTTAGTTTCAAAATTACTTACATATAAAAAATGTTAAATTCTTACATAACCTCAATGAAACAGAAACTTTACATGTATCAAATATATATTGATAATGTAGGAAAATTTTCAGTTCACTTTATATATTTTATCGTGTTAATATTTAATCTAATATTTTTATCACTTCCTACAAGTAATTAAATTGGTCATTTATATGCGACACATTAACCATTTATGTGCATTTACTGATTATAAAATATGGCACAGTTGCCAATGGATATATATCTTTGGGAACAGTAACTGAATGACATTTGAAAATGTTTGTCACTTTCGTAGAAATTTCCGCTTACGGAGGCGGGGCCTGTAGGTTCCTTTCTAACGTGTATTCAGATCCTAATGATTTAGACTCAGCAGGGGTTCTTAACCTTTTTTCTTAAGTGAGCAAATTTTTGGCACTTAATTACAGAGTGAGCAACAAATATAAAAAAAGCCTTTAACTTAAACTTAGTTTAAATTAGATAAATATTTAACTATTTAAATATTTCTTTAAACGCATGCAAACTTCATAATGCTGAATTAAAATTTTTAGGTATATTGAAAAACATCAATAAGTTCTAATTCTGCAGCTGGTATTTCCTCTTGTTTGAAAATTTGTGTCAGATCATCAATCTCGAAATTTATGTAGTTTGTCTTGAAAGTTTGGTAGATGCTCTTTCAAGTGTTTGAACCTCTCTTCGAACTCGTCACTAATGTTTTCGAGTGCTTTTACTACGAGTGATGGACAGTTGCTAGCAGTTTCAGCCAAACATTTTTTAAGTTCAGGAAAATGATTAAGATTCTCCTTAGAAACTTGCCTCTGAAACAGTTGTTTTTTTATTAAATCCCGTAATTTCCTCATATAAGGCAACAACAAAATTATTTTTTCCTTGCAACCTCAGATTTAAGTCGTTTAAATGGCTAAAAATGTCGACCATGAATGAAAATGTTATCTTGAAGTCAGCAGTAAAAATTTCAGGAAAAATATTATCCTTTTTGCTTTGTATTAGAAAAGCAGGCTTTGTTCGTGAGCAACATTTGCCCATTTGAAGAGCAACATGTTGCTCGCGAGCGACAGGTTAAGAACCCCTGGTTTAGAGATTATGAATTGTTCAGTCAACGATCTCGTTTCATTTCTTCCACATATTGACCAATCAGAGGAAGGAAAACATTTTTATACGTTAAATCCAATACTATTTCATTAGAATATATATAAAATGCAGTTACGTCCGTTGCATATGCAAAATATTTGATAACATAAGCTTTTTTGTTCTTTTGCAAGTTCACTTTTCATACTTATAAATCATAATGCTTACATGATGTCATCAAAAGACATTTCTGAAACTTTTCTGGTGACATCGGTCCTTGTAATGTACACCTTAGTATGAACATCTTGTACCAGTGACGTGTTGTGCTGCCCGTACAAGCTGTTTTATTAACGAACCATTTCCAGTTGGGATATTATGATACATAGAATGAAAGTTTTCCCAGCCGTTCGTTCTTTAAACATGTCCAGTTAAAATTTAGGTCAATAATAATGTCTTGTTTAGAATAAGAAAGATGAACGAATAAAGACTTCTACAATTTGTCATGCAACAAACGTCAAGTTTTTGCTAGTAAATAAGTAAATAAAATATGATAATTAAAATACTATAATGCAATACATAATGCAATACAAAAATTTGGTGCCTCAAAAATTGTAAAACTAGAATCACAATATAGTAATCGGTAAAACATTACGAATGATGAGGGACATTATCAGAATTCTCTCTCTCTCTCTCTCGTTGCAAGTGAATTTTTTTAATCGTCTTATCTTGTCAATTTCTTCTTAGATCGCCAATTTTCACAACACAATCGGGGGCCAAATGATTCCTTCTCAGCGGCCGATGATGTTGGAAGCCGCTCTCGCTCTTTCAAATCTCGTTCAGGACCAAACGAGCATCACTTGGTTAAGTACAGAGGCCCTTGAAAAGTACATTTCAACGCTCAAGGAAGCGGTCTACAGACTATCGCGGGAAAATAAAAATTTGGCGAAGTGTCATCTTATGATTAAAGAAAGAGTAAGTGTTTTGATTTTTGACTTATGATAGAAAGGATCTGTTCGCTATTTTAACTTTAGTGATGATGTAGCTTCACATAAATAAAATACCAAACTACTGAAAGTCTTCCTTGCAGATACGTTTAATTCTGAAATTAAAGATTGTGTAAAATTCGTTGAATTTCGGGACTTATTTAATGGTCAAAATGTTCTAAAAAATGAATAAAATCAGTAACTGAAAACGTATCATTTTACTACGTTTTAACTTTATATAGAATTATTATTATTATTAAAGTTTAATGAATTTCAACGAGAACTCATCAGGAAATAAATAAACCATTTGTGGCCTGTCTTTTCTATAGGTGCTAACACTGATGAGCACGGATCTTCTTCGTCAGCAGCCTCGATGGAAAGAGCTCTCAAGGAAATAAGGTCCATCAGCACCAGTTAGAACAACAAGGATTTACCGACCAGAAGAGCTGGTGCACCACTGGGACCGTCAACTGTACAAAGCTCTTGAGCACCAGTATCAGGAGGAGTTGAAGCTCTAAATCATCATTTACCCGAAATCAAAGTGGAGCTCACTTACAGGTCTGGACTAAACTCGCTTTATACTTTAGTTATCCCAAAACGCACTTTCCTGGGAACTATTTCCCAGAATTGCTCGGAAAAGGTAATTGTTTGTTTTTTGCTGTTTAAGGGCTTGCAACCCTGCTGGATTATTGGACACCATTTTTTTTTTTTTTTTGTACAGAAAGGTGGTGAAAGAAAAGTAGTAGAAGTAGTATACAATGATATAATTATATGGACCAATCACTCGCACTTTTTAAATAAAGACTAGTGAAAAACATTAAAAGCACTTAATCAAAGAGCAGGGTGGAAAAACCGAAACTGTTGAAATTGGCTTGTTAGCATATTTCCACGTTCGTGGGTTAGTAATTATGGTAAAAGCACATATTTATACAGTAACTATTTATTTCAATCTAAAGGAATGATAAAATTTCTATGATGAAGCATATAAAATAATAAAAAAAACTATCTACTTTTGGCTATAATTATAATTATACGTATACATATACATGAGGTGGAGTGAGGGATACAGTGATTGTTTTTATTTAGCATTTGATGTCTTTATTTCTTATTCGTTTTCTTATTACTGATTTGTATTCATTTTCTATTGCTTAACACTGATAGTTCGAGTATATATATATATATATATTATATATATATATATAGATATATATAAAATTTTCCATTCAGAATATAAAACGATAGGAAAGAAAAAAATAATGTATATACATCAGGACAAGGGGGCACACGGGAAGACCAAGGAGCAGTGTAAAAATGCTCTAGCTCTAGCTGAATGAATTATGTTAACGCAAGAAATAACAGAAAAACACAAGAAAAAACAACTGCCTAGATTTGGTTTCACAAACAACAGCAACCTAATTGATAATGTAGGAATACATCAACTACTAGATATCAGGAGCACAACATTATTGAAATAACAACAAAATAAAACAGACTAAAACACAGGAAAGGAAAGAACACGAACAACAGAAAGACGCAAATTCGAAATTTTTTAATTTTCACTCCAAAGCTATAAACTGGGAAGATGTTTCATCCAGCATGGAAGTAATAGATTGAAAAACCATTTTCGAGGCCAAGACAACGGAAGAGCTGCTAATGACTTTAGAGGAGAAGACGCTGACAAACTGATGAAGAATACACAAGGGAACATATAACGGACTTCGACTTTACGACAGATGATATTACACAAGCTATAGGGAAACTAAAAGCACACTCAGCGGCAGGACGGATAAATGAAATGCCACACTGATCAAAAACTGCAAGAAGCAATCGCTGAGCACTATATTGGATATGGAGACAATCACGAGGACACGGGAGAAATACGGGCATCCTGAAGAGCGCGAACATAGTCCCAAATATAAAGGAGGGGATCGATCCGAGGCCCAAAAACTATAGGCCATGTCGCTTACATCTCATCTCACTAAATATTTGAAAGAATAGTTAGACAGAAAATCTGCGACTTTTTGGAAACTCAGAAAAAATTAAATGATAATCAAACATGGGTTTCGGTCAGGCAGATCATGCCTATCACAAACTAATGGAACACTACAACAACATTATTGATGCACTGGAAAGTAATGAAAACTATGATGTAATATACACAGACTTTGCCAAAGCGTTCGACAAGTGTGACCATGGAATCATAATACATAAACTGAAGTATATGAGAATAATAGGAAAAGTAGGGAAATGGATAAATAATTCCTTGGTGAACGGCGGCAAGTCGTTACAGTACAAGGAGCATCTTCATCAGAATCAGAGGTCCTCAGCTCAGTACTACAAGGAACAGTATTATCTCCACTACTCTTCATAATCATGCTAACTGACATAGATGAGGATGTTACCAGAGAAGCACAGTAACATCCTTTGCCGACGACACAAAGATCAGTAGAAAAATAAGAAACCCAGAAGATATAGGATCTCTACAAACCGACATGAACAGAATCTATAAGTGGACGGAAGATAACAATATGAAGTTTAACACTGAGAAATTTCAGCTGTTACGGTACGGAAAAAGAGAAGACCTAAAATCCATAGAATATTATACCCCAAATGGACAGGAAATTCAGAGAAATTCTAAACCAAAAGATTTAGGGGTTGTAATGACTGAGGATGCGAAATTTGACACACAAAATAAGATAGCAGTAAACAGAGCAAAGAGAATAACTGGGCAGATACTGAGAACCTTTAAACGAAGGGATAGGAATATAATGATTCCTCTACTGAAAACACTGATCATACCCAAGTTGGAATACTGATCGGCCCTAACATGACCATATAAAAAGAAGACATTAGACAACTAGAAGGGATTCGGAGAAGCTTCACAGCCAAGATCAAGGGGCGCAAAGAACTAAACTACTGGGAAAGGTTACGCGAATTAAACCTATATTCACTAGAAAGGAGGAGAGAGAGATACACCATTATTTATACTTGGAAAATAATGGAGAAACTAGTCCCTAATCTTACTCTGAACCCTGTAACTCCCCAAACAACAGTGGAAAGTAGAAAAGAAAGACTGTGTCGTGTTCCCAAATTAAAGGCGAGACAGGAAACATCCTTAACTCTGAAAGAAAATAGTTTTGTTGTGAGAGGACCAAAACTGTTTAATCAGCTGCCCAAAATCTAAGGAACACGAGTGGTGTTGCGGTGGACATCTTCAAAAGAAGATTAGACGTCTGGCTCAGAACAATCCCCGATGAGCCGGGCGTACCTGGCTATGTGAGGTGAAGAGTACAAGAAACCAACTCACTACTTCACCAGGCTAACTCGAGAGGAAGGGCGACAAGCTTGACCTTCGTAAAATGAGGAATCATCGCACGGAACATTTGAAAGGTTGAAAGGTATATATATATATATATATATATATATATATATATATATATATATATATATATATATATATATATATATATATATATAACGGCAGTTTGGTAGCCGTGGCTTTGAAATGATAAACAGGACACGTAATGCAAGACACTTTGGAACAAAAGAAGGGATTTGGTAATGACAACTGTTTTCTGTTTCAATGGTTTATTTAATTAGCATCGGAATAATAACGGGGGAAAGCGAGCGCGGACATAAGTTTTAACTGGGTAAAATGCTGAAAACACCGGCCTGACTGGCTTAAAATGGCTGAAAAAGCCAAGAAGGGCTGACTAAGCATCGATTTGGCTGGGTGAACAGCTCATTAGAGAATACATCGTCATCAATACAAACTTAAACAGTTATTTATCAGCCAAGGTGACTGATAAACACACACACACACACACACACGGTCACCGATCACTAATCTGAAAAAAAATCAATACAAATTCCGAGTGGAAAAGTTATGTTAGATTTTGGGTGGTGGGGTCGCCAGTGTTGGAAGGATTGAAGGATTGTGAAAATGGATTCCATCAGTCATTACTGTATACGAACGATGCTTAAACCCGCTGATCCAACAGGAAGCGGTGTTGCGACGCGGCCACATCGTGGTCCTCTTCTACAAATGAAACGTTAATTACTTTTTGCGTAATTAACTCTTCATACTTCCATTTGAACTATGAATGTATTAATGAATAATATATATATATATATATATATACACACACACACACCTGGATTGTCTTATAATCCGAATTTCTGAAAGAATATTAGACTCAAAATCTAAAATTTGAATACGTTTTAGGCAACAACGCCTTCAGTTTAATCCCCCAATTGAAGAGATCCGAATGAAATACTACGGGCAGCTGAAGCGATTCCTCGCCATTCCTTTTAATTTCAAAGTAAGTGTAAATTTTAGTCCCACAAAGTTTAGCTTTAGCGTTGTCTGTATTATAGACCTCCCCTGGTTCGAATGGTTCGAGATAGTTTTAAATGTGTACACAGAGAAAATTGATTTCTTTAAAACAACCAAACATTGGTTGACCACTCTTTGTTCGGAGTACTAAAGCTATGGTTAATATATAATAATTGCTTTAATTAGGGTTACCATACGCATTTTGGTGGTTTTATTTTGCTATTGTATAGAATATTGTCGTTAATGCTAAACACGAATACAAAGTATTTCTAAACGACAACTCATGCATCTTTATATGTTGTTTGAAGTTAGTCTGTAAGAAAATGGGAGGGCGTGATTGGCCCGCTGTTTTTGTAAAATCGTAAAGTTTCCATTTGTCTTAACGTTTTGACGACAAAAGGTCTTCTCAAAGACTAAATAAAATCGTCTGGCGTTTGCGAGAACAAATTCACTAAAGTCACGACAGGGCATTAAAGCGTTATTGTTTACCCATAAATAGTGAGTCAGGAGAGCCAAAAACGGGCATAGCGCTCAGGCCAACTAATGTGGTCCAGTGCTCTAATTCCTGTATTAACAGCATCATCGGCATTCGAACCCTCGACCTCAGTGTTTTCACTTCGCCCATTTAGCGAAACGGTGTTTCCCACTGAGCTACGGACGCTGGCTTTTTTACGCACAACAACACATTATTTTAAAATTCATAACGAATGTCTATATAAATCGAAGGGAGTAAATGAAGCGAATGATGGGTCCATCTTTCCGACAATTGTGGACAGAAACGCTCATCGGTTTGGTCAACTTTTCCAAAAAGGTGAGCAACTCTTTGATAAATTGGAAGCAATGAAGGAAAACTACATCGATTTGACGGCCATTGGATCGAGAGACGTTGAACTCCTTATCAAGGAACACTGTTCGACTGCGGAAGACTGGGATAGGTATGTTTTTTTTCAAGAACCCCTTTTTTTAAAAAAGGTATGTTTTTTTAAGAATCCCCCTTAAAATTTTTATTTGTATTTTAAATATAAATTATTTTGAGCTAATGTCAGATAAGTTTAAAAACCGTTTCAGAAACTTCAAAGCATCTAAAGCAAAGGGCCAAGAGATAGGAAGGCTCCCGAGTACTGACGAAAAGGTTGAGTGTTTTTCAGTAAGTCTTCAGCCGCTTCGATTTGCGCTTGAAATAATGAATAGAAGATACTGGGATATTCTCGCCCAATCGCTTTATAACTCCATTGTTCAAGACATGAACAGTATGGAAAAGATGTCGGAGGAAGGGACCGAGGTAGATCTTTAATGTTATTTAGTCTTTATAAAGTGTATGTACGAGAACCTCTAGTGAAGCTCGTAGGTACAGTCTATTAAAAAAGTTTTGTCGTGAAATTCCACGTTTCTTACTGATAAATATCGATAGAAATATGGAGTTTCGCGACAAAACTTTTTGAATTAACCGTACACTAACTAATTCGAAATTAATTGTAAACATTCTCTTAGGTACTTAGAAGGCAACCTCAAACAGTGGATGAAATTGCGGAAGCTAAAAAGCTCCACGCGGAGTTATCCAAAAAACTTCCACAGTTGGAGTCAATTTGTGAAGAGGCGGACAAGAAAAACAAGTCATTAGCTTCGTGGACGAAAGAACGCGTGGAAAGATTAACTCAGATTAAAGGAAAGTGGGAGAACTTTAGAGCGCTTATGGAAAACCACGAACACATCGTTTCAAAGCAGGTAATGAAAACTTAACATGGTTCCCTCTCAACAGTTTAGGAACGTGAATGCCTGCTTAGTTAGATTATACTGTAAAGAAGTTTCATTTGGTATACATTTCTGGCACATTTTTTATCTGAAGAAAAGTTTTAATTCACCTCTCCTTATTTGTATACTTTAATAGGTATACTGTGTCTGTTTATATATATATAACATTTGGTTAGCTTCCGCCCGAATTGTTCATTCTGACGAAGGTCAAGCTTTTCACTCCACCTTAGACCTACAGTTTAACGTGGAATCCGAACCACGCCCCATCAGCAGCCCAGCGTCTTACCACTCGGCCACCTAGGGTACCCATTTATCTACCAACCACTTTCTTTGTTGTGTGGCAGGATGAACAGCTGGGTTTTGCTGCGCGCCGGCTGCCGTCGGGTCTCGAACTCGGGGCCGATGGATTCGTAGTCAGCGACGCTAACCACCACCACTTTTGTATATATATATATATAGTGAAAGATGACTCATCAAGAGTCTCTGATGAGTTCATGTTCATGATTTTAAAAACAAATTAATCATCAGGAGTGTTCGATGACTGACCGTCTTTAACCTCGATGAAAATTCCAGTTTCATTGCAAATTTTCTTTTAATTTTGCTAAAGAAAGTGAATATCTTTTTGTTTTTAGTTTCTCGCGTTATTACAATTGCAGAGAACAGGTGTAGTCTTCGTTACGAATCTATGACAGAGACAAGGTATATTATATAACAGTGCTATAATCATTGTAGCGTTGTTATATAGATATATATAACAACAATGTGTGGATTGTGACATAACTTTATATTAATTACTCTGTGAAAGTGTTTCTTCTAACTTCTATCCTTCTGCGATCAGATTGAAGGCATAAAAATGAATTTAGAGTCCCAGGTGGCGAATTTCAATAATGAGATTGAAAGATTCGGAGCCAAATGGAGTCACGCAAGACCGAACGAATCCCTACTGGAAGGGGATTCAGACTTGCTCGCAGCAGCAATCAAAGTCATTGTAGAGAAGAATAAAGAATGGAATATACTGATGGAAACCAGAGACAGTCTTAAGTAATCAAATCTTTCAATTCATAGTTTGAAATGTTTGTTTTTTACCATATTTTAGTATTTTTGGCATCATTTGACTATTATAATTATAATAAAATCAAACCCACTTTAATTCATAAAATCACATTTACTGCATCGTTCATGCTGAGTTACCGAATCAAACGTTCCTTTCCAAAGGAAGAACTACGAACACTTCGGCATGGACGAACCTTACTTTGAGAATTTGGATGAAATCGAAGAAGACTTGAGAAAACACGAGGAGACGTGGGGTTTGTTTGATGAATTTAACAAGAGTTTAGAAGAGTTTTGTAGTGAAGAGTGGATTGTATTCAGAAGCAAAACGTATCGCTTTGAAGAGTTTTTGAATAACTGGGGTAAGTATACTTTTATACACGAGTTTATTTTAATTAAAAGTTTAAAAGATTTCAGTGTATATTAGATAATGCTTTGTTGGGAAAATATTAAGGATGAAATGTGGGTACAATACAGAAGGAATGATGCTAGGGATGTACAGTATTAGTTGATGACGACGACAGTTCTTTATCAAAAGAAAAACTTAAACATAGTACGAGAATTAGAAACCCAGTAACGGAAATCAAAAATAATATTTCAGGAATCAAACTTCAGTCTTCCGGAGAAACTACTCCAGTAACTGTGCGTCTCCTTCGTGAATTACAAAAGTATCGCGCCACCATTCCAACTCTGAAGTTCGTTCGTGGGGACGTGTTCTCTGAGAAGCACTGGATTGAAATGTACAACATCATCGGGATACCTTCTTCAGTTCCAGTGGACAAATTAACGTTTGGACATTTCCTAGAAGTAATATTAACAAACTCTTTTCAGAATTAGAAAAACATGAACGAACTTGAACGAACAAAAAGTATAATAATAAAATTTTGATACGTATTCACTCATAAGCGTAACAAATTAAGAACAAAACTGAATCTCACTGCGCAGGTGAAAGACCGAATCAACGAACGGTCAGAAGAATTGAAAGAACTAAACCTCAGAGCATCTGGTGAAGTGGTGATAAGGCAAGCCTTGGCAGAACTGGATACTTGGGAAGTTGATGCAAAGTTTACTCTCATTCCTCACACAAATTCCAGTGGGAATGAAGTCATGCTTATCAAAGAATGGAAAGATATTATAAATAAGGTAATAAATGTTCTTAATCTATTTATTTTGTGTATAACAGTACAAATTTTGAATTGGAAAATAAAGGATAGCACAAACAGATCGTATTAAATACGTTTTTAATAGGAATAAAATAATCCTATCAAGAAATGGGACGTTCAGTAAACGTTACAAGAATTTATAAAACGTTAATTAAACGTTAACTAAATGTCCCCGTTCATGCTGGGATTTTGAAGAAAAATTACATTAAAAAAAAACGAATTTGTCAGTTGCAAGTGGATATGAGGCCCTCCAAGGAAGAAGTGGCTAAGCGACAAAAGTAAAAAACGCCAGAAAACGGGTTAAAGTTGTATCCAATTTGAAAGTGAAAATTTTAACTTCTGAAAATATTTCAACGAAATATGTTCAAAAGTCCAAAAGTTATGAAACCTTCAAAGGAAAGGTACAACTTTAACTGCGTTTTCTGGCGTTTTTTTCAGTTCGTTTTCAATTAATTTCTGAATTGTTTAAAAAACGTTTTTCATCTGCTTCTATTACCAGTGAATTACAGTATGCCCAAATATTGATGAGAGTAATCCTAAGAAATAATTTGAGAATTTTTCTGATATATAC
This sequence comes from Bathynomus jamesi, assembly GCA_023014485.1. Classification (NCBI taxonomy): domain Eukaryota; kingdom Metazoa; phylum Arthropoda; class Malacostraca; order Isopoda; family Cirolanidae; genus Bathynomus; species Bathynomus jamesi. The sequence continues at coordinate 82,735 of JAJOZX010009248.1, forward strand.
CCTAAATACTGTGGTTTTATTTATTATTTTAAAAAACTTTATTGCATGGCCAGAGTATATGCAAGAATAATTTCCTGTGGGCATATTAAAAAAATTATAAAAATTGATTAACTTACAAGAATGGATTTTAAACTACGACTAAAATATCGTCTTCCTTTATAAAAATTACTGACATACGAATTATACTTCAGATCAGTGGTTCCCAACTTTTTCTGGCTTAAGGCACCCCAATGCCATCCGTTCTTCTTTCGCGGCACTTCAGGACATTTTCGTCTCCCAGCGTTCAACATCCACTTTTCAATTACTTGTTTTCTCATTTACACGAGACTTCTCGGCATCCCGGTTGAGAAACGTTGCTTTAGATTGATGAAGCCATTTTAATTAAAGATTTTTCATCAGTACCCCGTTTCCTCATCGTAAAAATAATTCCTTCTATTCTTTGAGGTTGGAGATCACCAAAGTTTACTTCAGTCACTGAAGGATTCTGCCTATTACGGAGGTTTTTCTGACAGAGCTAGAGTTTGGGAAGAGCGTCTGGCAGACTTGGACGAGTACCTGTCCAATCTCAACATGATTCAGGTAAAAATGAAACTAGTTGAAATATAGAGTGTACCTCTGCATTAAACATTTATCATTCTTTATATAACATTCCGCAGAGACATTAAAAATTTTCACCTAAAACAGAGAAAATGGGTTTATTGGAGCCAATTTTTGGTCGTGGAGCTTTACCGAATGAACAAGGTCGCTTCCGGCGTGTGGATAATGATTTTCAAAACATCATGAGAGACATTACAAGAGACTGCAAAGTCGTATCTCTCGGCCGCATCAATGGCATCAGAAACACACTGAATACCTTGCTCGATCAATTGGCAAGGTCAGTTTTTAATTTTAATCATTTTCATGAGTGTTCCTTCTTGCTCACTCTTAATTTCTTATATTTTCTTTTCAGTGCTATTATGAGAGAGTGTCAACACACACACACACACACACATATATATCTATAAATATATATTAATATATATATATATATATATATATATATATATATATATATATATATATATATATATATATATATATATGCGTATTGTTTAATTATGCTAAACAATGAAATTACTTTTTATTATATACTTTTTAACCCAAACATATTTATTGTAAATTATATTTTGTCCACAGTAATTTAGGAGATTTTAAGACTGAATTTAAAGATTTAAAAAAATAAAACCATAGTAGCTTTGTCTGTTGGGAAATAAGGTGAATTCTATTTGTAAAAAGGTGCCAAAAAGCTTGAATGAATACTTGGAGGAGAAAAGATCCACGTTTCCTCGATTTTACTTCATTGGAGATGACGATTTACTTGAAATTTTAGGCCAGTCTACAAATCCTGAAGTGATTCTGGTAGGCACAGTATTAATACTGATGATAATAGCGGTACATTTACGTCATTACATTACTAATAATATCGATACAGTGATCTTATTTGGGAAAGTAATATAGCTCCCGTCAGTAATCTCATTATCTGAAAGTGTCACAGTAAAGCTAACACTATTTTCTTTCATTAAAGAGCCACATGAAGAAACTGTTTGCGGGATTCACGCCGTTGATTTTGGTGAAGGAAACACCAATATAGCACCATGAAGAGTCTGGAAGGAGAGGTTGTTGCTTTGAGAAATCCAGTAAAAGTTTCCCAAAATGTCGAAGTTAGTTTTTATTTTGTACTCTTTTCTCACCTACCACCTTACGTCTCTCTTCTATATTAGTGTAATCGAACCTTTTATAAAAAATTGGCTAATATTAAGCTCCGCGGATACCAGATTACACTGGGTTTGGTGGTCGTTTTAGGCTGGTTAGTTATTTTCCACATGACCAATTTGTAAAAAATTTCGGTTTTGTCAAAAACACTAGTCTCCGCGGAACTTAATATTTACCAAATTTTTTTTATGGGCTTTGGTTTTCATCTAACTTAAAATTCATCTTATTTATAATAATTTTCTAATACATAGTGTTTAAATATCTATTTAAGCGCCCGGTAGTTTTATGGGTTATAGCGTCGGGCTCTGGGCAGTGAGGCTCTGAGTTCGTCCCCAACTGCTAGCATCGGGTGAGGTTGGGCCGGCTACTCGCCCTATTTCTGCTCTGGCTAAAGTGGCCCTTGGGGCAAACTCACCTCGACATTGTGGGGAAATGAGCTTCCTGGATGTTACCCTTTACCTTTTTAAAATATCTCTTTATAACATACTTTATTTAGTAAAGAGTCTCACGTTGTAGAGTTTGTTTGGGATAAAGGTATTTCCTTTCAATCTTTCAAATGTTCCGCGCGATGATTCCTCATTTCACGAAGGTCAAGCTTGTCGCCCCTCCTCTCAATATTAGTATATTTCCTTTAGGAATGGCTGAGAGAACTGAGCAACGAGATGCTTTCTACCTTGAAGAAACTTTTGATTGAATGTATGGATGAAGCCAAGAATCAGGGGGCGATGGACCCCCTCAAATACCCATCACAGGTTAAACCTTTATTATTTGATTATTGATGTAGAACCAAAAGATAAATAGGAATGGCGTAATGTTCAGTTAAAATCTAGTCTTTGGTCTGTTTCACAAAAGGATTCTCAAAAATAAAGCTGAAGAAATTCAAAGTTAGTTTTATGATACCCCTTGATTGCCTAGGGGTACTTTCTAAGGTTGAATTAAATCGCCTGTAGTTAGCAGGGGCGTACACAGCATTTCTTAAAGGGGGGGGGGGAGCACACACACACAATATATATATATATATATATATATATATATATATATATATATATATATATATATATATATATATATATATATTGTGTGTGTGTGTGTGTGTGAGCTCAAAATTGATGATGATTGATTTGGAATCAAAATGAATTGCATCTTGGAAGGCTTCAGTTGTATTTTATTTCCAATTTTATGGGCAAAGAATTAAATTTGCACAAATTAATCGTACGTATAAAAACATATATAAACGTTCCTAAGCCAGCCAAAATAATAGAATCATAATTATTATGGGCTACATTTACATACTTACAATACACCAACACCTTGGAATATATTTCCTGTATTGCTGCACGTATTTCAATTATTATATTTGGATCATATACATGATGATGATATGTATCAATAACATTCATGACATTTGATTGTAATAAAAATAAAAGGCATTCGGACACAGCAAAGTTTTAAGACAAGCAAAAAAAGAAAAATAAGTCGGATAATCATTGCGTTTGAGTTTTGAGTTAATATGTCCTGGTAACCATAAAATAACTGAAATTCCATAAGACATCAAGATTTTTTGTAGTGAATGTTGCAAAGTTATCGATTTTTGAAACTTTCTTTTTCAAATATCTTTAATGAGAGTAGTAATAATTTTTACAATTGGGGGATGTGCCCCCCTGTGCCCCCTTATATACTCCACTGGTCTTTAGCCAGGGCAATATACTGTAGTTTAATGAAAGTTGGCATTAAAGAGCTAATATGTAATGAATGGCTTTTACAGTTTCTTTTTTTTATGCAGATTCTGTGCTTAGCAGACGCTATTTTGTTCACCGAAAGATGCGAAGAGTCAATCCGAGACAGAAGCCTTCATAATTTTTTGAAAGAACTGCAGGTTTATTTCTTTATGCTGTTATATAATCCTTTTGCAAAGATAAACTATACTCTTTTGGCGAATCTCCAGAATCCAGACGCGTTCGGAGACAGTCCATAATAATAGCTTAGTAATTCATTGTTAGGTTAGGCTAGTTTAAGTTAGGTTGAACTAGTTTAGGTCGGTTAGCTTTGGTTAGGTTAATAATTGTGGACACTTGTCTCCAAAGTGGATCTGGATTCTGGAGTTGTAACAATTTTTTTTGTAGGAAACAGCTTTAGTAAAACGGAACTCCTGACTGGCCAAAAGTTGGTCACGTGAAAAATAGTTGGCCAACCTAAAACGACAACCTAGTCTTGTGTAACCTAGTTCGGATGTAAAACTCACCCTGATTGGCCCAATGGGTGAAATGGCGGATCACCGAAATCTGGTGTCCCGAAACTTAAATTACCCGAAAAAACATCCGACCATAAAGAAAATATGACTACTATTAAGTTTCGCGCAGAGCAAATTACACTACGTTTGGTTGTCGTTTAAGATTGGTTCATTATTTCCCACGGGACCAATTTCGGCCAATCAGGATCTTTGAAAGAAATTTCGACTTTATCAAAAAGTTGGTCTCCGTGAAACGTAATATTTACCGAAAATATAATATGAATCTTTTCTGGTTTCATTGCATATATATATATATATATATATATATATATATTGCTTTTATACTGGAAAGAAAAATTCCGGAATTCTGCTAGAAATTTTCTACAATCTTTGCCATTTGCCACCCTCGTTCCACCTCGTAAACATTCTAATACCCCCCCCCTCACACACACAAAAAGGTTCTTCCTATTCCTAAAATTTTGTCGTATAACAAAAAAAAATCGGAATGCAAACATGAAATATTCTTCTTCATGTTGGAAATAAAAGGTACCGGAACGCCGTTCCGACGCGTTCCGCCAGAAAAAAAGCCCTGTATATTTTTTCCCAAAATTCATATTTGGCAAGTAGCTGTTTGAGAAATGTTTTAAAACGTTCGTATACGTTAACTGTTAGTTTATTTACGAACATTGATCAGTGAAAATGACTTTTTCCCTCAGAGCAAATTGGAATCATACACAACTGTCGAACTTCAGGCAGATCCTGATGATCCAGAAACTCAAGTTCTCAGTATGAAGTTGAAAGCTTTGATTTTGGACACAATTCATAACATTGATGTCGTTCGCCAACTTCTTGACTCTAAAATATCGTCCAGTTCTGAATGGGCTTGGCAAAAACAGCTCAGGTAAGTACTTCGTTAAATCCTTAAATACACTCCCACTGAGTCACACGTACACGCATACATACACATATAGTGAACATATAGCGTTCAGTAGAAGCAACTTTTATACTTTATACAACTGTATACGAATACTAATGTCTAGTCCAGGGGTCCCCAACCCTGTGCCCGCGAGCACCATGGTGCCCACCGACCCTTTTGCGTGTGCCCGCCACTGACTGACTACGATTGATAAGTTTTTATTTAAATTTTTAATAAAATGTTAAGTATGTTACATATTTTAAATAGTTAGTTACTAAATATTTAAAATATGACTTAACATTTTATTAAATTTTAGTAGTTAATTACAGAAACAGATGCTCATTTATTTGAAAATAATTATTTCTTTATAAATAAATTAAGTTATCGTTTTGATCATTTTTCTAAGAGTCTTAGTTAGCCCATCCTTGTTTTTTTTTGTGTATTATGTTCATTATTTTACATAGGAATTAAGTGGTTTTTTTTTGTGTATTATGTTCATTATTTTACATAGGAATTAAGTGGGTTTTTTTTGTGTATTATGTTCATTATTTTACATAGGAATTAAAGTTTTTTTTGTGTATTATGTTCATTATTTTACATAGGAATTAAATGTTTTTTTGTGTATTATGTTCATTATTTTACATAGGAATTAAAGGTTTTTTGTGTATTATGTTCATTATTTTACATAGGAATTAAATGTTTTTTGTGTATTATGTTCATTATTAAGTCCAACTATAAATTTGCCTTGAAAAAGTAAATGGTGCCCGCCGCACTACCGGTAGTCTTGAATGTGCTCTTCGGCACAAAAAGGTTGGGGACCCCTGGTCTAGTCTAACCCTTAACTAGCCTAGGATGACGCGATACTTCAGTAGATAAACATTTACGCAAGAAACAGCCACTGAAATACCCGAAAGTTTTCAATCAGTTTTGGGTCAAGTGCTTTTCTGGACGTTATTATTATTATTATTATTATTATTATTATTATTATTATTATTATTATTATTATTATATTTTACTATTTGTCACTCTTTCAGATTCTATATGAACAATGATAAAACTGCAGTTATGAGAATGGTCGATGCGGAATTTGCTTACACGTATGAGTACCAGGGCAATGCGCCAAAGCTGGTCCATACCCCTCTTACGGACAAGTGCTATTTGACTCTTACTCAGGTAATCCGCGGATGCGTAGAACGGTTTGTATATTTTCAGAAGCTTCAAAAGACGATATCTGTGAATAGTTTAAGGCATCCGCCTTTTCCTCACGAGTGTAACTCGCTTCCATATTAGCCATTGCGTGTTATTCTACCCGCAACAAAAGAAAGTTCCCAAAACAAGACATCAAGTTGAACATTTGGTTTAGTTCTAATCTATTACTTTTGTAAATTTAATTTAAAATAAACTTTCCTATGAGACAGGACTTATGGGACACCCTGTATATAATATATATATATATATATATATATATATATATATATTTTATTTAATGTTTAATTAGTTGTATCGTTTATCGTTGAGTACCTTGATGGATACCGTGTTTGTTTGTTTGGTGGGGGGGGGGGGGATCTGTCTCCTGCCAGTAAACATTATGAGTGTCATTATCATTATGATCATTATTGGTATTGTCGCTACGTGTACTTTTTCTTTTTATTTCTTTTTTCTTTTTCTTTTTGTAGTGTTATGAGTGGGTAGATTTTATTATTACTTGTTTGATTACGTGGATTAGTTTTATTTCTTTTTTAGTCATAATTTTTAGTTTTTAAATTTATTATTGTTTGATTTACAGTATATTATCGTTTATTACCTTCAACAATATTGTACTATTTTAGGGGCTTTATATATGTATATATAAAGGAAATTGAGCGTAAGAATATCCTTAATCTACCTTACCATGTTAATTTTCAATATCTTCCGACTTTGCTTAAAGCAATTGGTATCAATGTAGTCTTCAAGTATAATAATAATACTGTTAAACCACGCCTAATAAAGAATAGCCTGAATAATGTGGTTGGTTGTGTGTATTCTATCGGATGTACACAATGTAACTCAGTATATATAGGCCAAACGGGTAAAACGTTAGAGATTAGGGTAAAACAGCGTAAATATGCGTGTAGAACGGCAAATAATTCTAAAGTATTATTTAACCATATGTATAGATGTAATCATAGCATCAAGCGGGATAGTTCTAAAGCGCTCGTTAAAAACAGAAATATAATTGAAAGGAATATTCTAGAATGTGCATTTATCCATTTTAAAAATAATCTTAATAACAGTGCGGGAATGTATAAAATTGACAATATCCTGTCAAAATTCCTTTTGCCTCTCATTAACTCTCGTTAATTATGCGCTACTCTTTTTGTTTTTCCGTCCCGCTGTATATATTTCGGTCATCTCGCCTTCTCCCTTCATTCCGTAACGAGGCGTACTTCTGAATACACGAAAGGCCTTGGAATCATTTTTCTTTTTCCTTGTGGGTTTGCATCATTATTCATTTCACGTGTTTCCCTCGCTTCTCTGTCAACTGAGCATGAGATCGCAAAATATCTCCAGTTGAATGACATCACGAACAAATTTGTTTCAAAACATCCCGAAAACAAAAATTTAAATTTTGAATTACTTCTTTCCCCGTTCGTGTCCCATAAACGTACGGTATCAAAATTGTGTCAATACTAAAAATGTGATTCTTTGCCGTACATATTTATTAGCAATGACAGGTTTTATCTTTGTTTCCTGTCATTTACTGTCTCTGATATACGCAATTCTATTGATAAATGTTGTTTTTATACTTAAAGGGACCGAGGGGGCATTGAAAAAGGCATATTTTAAAATTTTTATCGAAAATAATGAATGCGATTCAATATTTTATAATGTTAAGGGCCCCAAGAATTCTAGTTAGCGTATGGCCCCTTGATAGCTTATCCGACCCTGAGTCGGGTGACCACAATGGGAGGTTATAATATATATATATATATATATATATATATATATATAATATATAATATATATTAGTGGTGGATCGGATGTCAGTTTTTCAACATCTGCGGATGCGGATTTTTAATTTCAATATCCGCGGATGCGGATATTTAGTTAATCTATCAATATAATATAGAATTATGAATATATGACATAATTTTTCAAATTTCGTGATATTACTATTATGGAAGGCAATGCATAAGAATTAAAATTAATATTAATGTTTTCATTTTTGCAATGTGTTTGCTATAGAAAATTAGCATTTTTATTTTTGCTAAAGAATTTACTATTTTTTTTATTTATTTACAATAATCTTGTTCGAAACACGATAGACTGCTTGATCTTATACGAACAATTTCATTCTGAAAAGTTACTGTGTTGCTGTGAAAAAAAAAAATCAGTGGAGTACGCACAGCAGCACAGGCAGTGTTTGTTGATTTAATGGTATTTATATTTTGAGGTTTATATATTTGTTTGTTCATTAATAATTAATACCTTACATTAAATGTGCATGATTGGGCCTTATAAGCTACTTTATAAGCTAATTTAATTGTAAATTGCATAATTTATTAGAGGTAATATCCGCATAACATCCGCAGTCAGAAGTGCGGATGCGGATGTTTAAAATGATGCGGATATCTGCGGATGCGGATATCCGGTCCACCACTAATATATATATATATATATATATGTGTGTGTGTCCTGTTTTTTATTTTTCAAATTATTTTATTGGAGAGCTAAGCAGGTTGAAGTTAACTACCATTTTCGTTATTCTTATCGCTCCTTTTCACGACTGTAGGGTATGTACATGGGATTAGGAGGCAATCCGTACGGACCTGCTGGAACTGGGAAAACGGAGTCGGTAAAAGCGCTGGGGAATCTCTTTGGAAGGCAAGTTCTGGTCTTCAATTGCGACGAAGGAATCGACGTTAAATCAATGGGAAGAATTTTTGTGGGTCTCGTTAAATGTGGCGCTTGGGGATGTTTCGACGAATTCAACAGACTGGAAGAAGCTGTTTTGTCAGCTGTGTCAATGCAAATTCAAACTATTCAAGCCTCTCTCAAATCTAAAGCCCCGACAACTTTATTGCTGGACAAAGAGGTAAAAGCTTCCAGTAACCTTATTATATATTATATCGTTTGAACTTTAATATTATATTATATATATATATATATATCCCCGCAAGGGGGTTCTAAGCTCGTGCTCTTGAGTGCTCTTTGTGCTCGTTTGTACGTGCTTGTTCCTGGAGGTTTCACGTGCGCCCTCCCGGCCCTAGCACCCAAGGATGATGGGGCTCGACCCTGCAGTCCTTGTCATCCTTGGTCTTTTTCCACTTCGACTGTCCCCTCCACCCTTTCTTTTTCCTCTGTTTTTCCTCTCACTTTTTCTGTGTTTTTCCGCCGAGATATGCCCTTTTAAATAGAGGCGAATCGGTTCTTCTCGAACTTAAAAAAAAAAAAATATATAATATATATATATAGAGAGAGAGAGAGAGAGAGAGAGAGAGAGAGAGAGAGAGAGAGAGAGAGAGAGAGAGAGAGAGAGAGAGAGAGAGAGAGAGAGAGAGAGAGAGAGTCTATATATTACTTACTTTTGTTGAGTTTGAGCGACGGTTCAGGATCGACCTGCGGTCGACCCCTCTGCAGCATCCCGCCTCATTTGCGGGATTTGGTGAAGGAGGGAATTGCTGTCTGATCTCCTCCTGCCCTCGTAGCCAGCCACGCATGGCTGGTCAGGGACTTTGCACAAGAATCTGTCCAGCTGGTTCTTGAAATTATTTAGGTCGGTGTGCTGGAGATTCCTCACTTCTTTTGGAAGGACATGGAAAAGCTTTGGGCCCCGTATTCTGAGGGTATTTTCCATCCTCGTTTTCATGGCCCCCTGTCCCACCTCAGCTGGGACCGTACAAAATCTGCCTCTTCTCTCATTCTAGTTTGTTTCTATCTCATTTCTGAGGTTAGGGACAGAGCCCTCAAATATTTTCCATATGTATATTATTGTGTACCGCTCGCGCCTTCTTTCAAGAGAGTAGAGTTCCATTGATTGTAGTCGAGACCAGTAGTCTTCACCTTCCGTTTCCTCTATCTTAGACGTAAGAGTTCTTTGTATAGCTTCAATATTCACAATGTCTCTTTTTCTGTGTGGGCTTGTGAGTACTGGGCAATACTCAATTATTGGTAGGACTGGACTCTTCCATAATTTGAGCATGATGTTTGCTTTTCTGCTGCGGAAGCTCCTCCAGATGATTCCCATTATTTTTCTAGCCGTTGTGATTTTGATTTTATAGTGCTCTCTGAATTCTGCATCCGACGACATTATTACTCCAAGATCCCTGACTTGTAGATTTGGTGTTATCTGTTTGGCTTGCATAGTTTTATACCCTTTTTTCTGTAGCTCCTTGTTATTACCATATCGTAGAAGTTGGAATTTTTCTTCGTTGAACTTCATATTGTTGTCTTCTGCCCACTGGAATAATGTTTCAATGTCGTTTTGTAATTTTCTTATGTCATCTTCGTTCAGCATTTCCTCACATATTTTTGTGTCATCTGCGAAGCATGATACAATACTGTCCTTAATATCTGCATCAATATCTGCAATCATTATTATGAACAGCAAGGGAGCTAATACTGTCCCTTGTTGGATAGAGCTCACGACTTCCGAGACTTCCGATTTAACTCCGTTTACCACCACTCTTTGAGTTCTTTGCGTCAAGAAATTAAATATCCACCATCCTAGCTTTCCAGTAATTCCTGTATTCTTAAGTTTGTATGCTATGATTCCATGGTCACATTTATCGAAAGCTTTAGCAAAGTCCGTATATATTACATCAATGTTTTGTCCTCGACACAATGTTTCTAATATTTTCTCCTGATGGTCTAGTAGCTGTGACAGGCATAATCTTCCCGCCCTGAAGCCATGTTGATTTGGGTTGTATAAGTCTTTTTCTTGTCGGTAGTAGGTAGTTTTGCCTCTAATTATGCGTTCAAAACACTTTATAAGGTGTGAAGTGAGAGCCACTGGCCGGTAATTTTTGGGCATTGCTCTGTTACCACCTTTAAATAGGAGGGCAATGTTCGCGTTCTTTAAGGGGAGTGGAATTTGTCCTGTGTCGAGTGATTTCCTCCATAGTAACTATAGCGGTTTTGCAATACTCTTTGCATTTCTTCAGAAATGTGGCACTCCATGTGTCTGGCCCTGGTGCTGAATTGTCTCACATCTGTGATAAGGCCGTAATTACATCTCCTTCCGTGAACTTTAAGTCCATTAATAGGTTTGTGCCGGAATTTGTTCTTGGTTGTTCTGTATCTATGTCGAAAAATTCGTCTGGGTTTTCCACTTCCATCTCGGACTTAGGGGTGCTAAACACAGATTTAAATTGTTTCCTAAGCAGTTCACTTATTTTTTTCAGGTCATTTGTGTATTCGGCCTCCCCGTCTATCAACGGTCCAATACTCTCTTTACACTGCATTTTCCTTTTTGCAAACGTGTAGAAGTATTTTGGGTTATTTTTTGTTTTCTGCTACCTTGTTTTCCTCCTCGCTTGTCTTATGTATGAATGTTTGCTTTAGGTCCATTTCTATTTCGCCAAGTTTCCTTTCTAGTTTGAATCTCTTTGCATCAGTTCTGCATCTGTGGAGATGTTTTACGGTTTGTCTTCGTTGCCTGAATAGAGTCCTGATTTTCCTCTCGAGCTTGCTACGTTTTCTTTCCTGTCTCTCTGGAATATGTTTCAGTATTATAGGTTTGGTTTCAGTCTCTATTATACATAGTATTTCTTGTGGAGTCTTTTCGTGAAGTAGCAATTCCCAATTTACCTCCTTTAAATCTTTATTTACGCTTTCCCAATTTACTTTCTTTGAATTTATGTTTAAGCCTTCAAATATTCCATCCGCCTCTCTCGGATGCGTTTTCGGACCTCTGGATGCTAACTTCAATTGTATATCGATGAGGTTATGGTCGGAGAACTTTGTGTGCGTTACTTTTTTATTTATTATTATCTCGTTGTTATTTGTCCAGATTAAATCCAAAACGTTCTCCTTTCTCGTGGCTTCACCGATTTCCTGGGTAAGGGCGTAATGTTCCATAATATCTACTAGCATTGTTGCTTGGGTTCTATCATCTTTAGTAATGTTGCCATGAAACTTCTCAACATATATGACCGTCATTTTTCTTCCATGATATGAACGGGAAATTAAAATCTCCGAAAATTAGAATATTTGTTGCTGGAGTTTCAAGTAATTTTAATGTGTTTTCTATTTCATTTGTAGCAAATTGGAATTAACTTTTTGTGGTGTTTGGTGGTCTGTAGATGTTCATAATGGTTTTATAAATAAATAAATAATATATATAATATATATATATATATATATATATATATATAATATATATATATTCTTACGAAATGGTATTGGATATACGATGAACCTGATTGAACAATTCAGTTTCTAAACCAGCGTTTTGACACCTGATTGGAGAATTCATAATCTCTAACCCAGCGTTCTGTGAAAATGACAAACATTAAATTATCAGACATGATTCGTTAACTATTCCGTAAAAACATTCTGAGTTCAATCCCATATAATATATATATATATATATATATATATATATATATATATATATATATATATCGTAAAGAACGACGCTTTGTATAGGAGAATTATCCGCGCAAGATGAGAGCGAAAGAACGAAACAAATGAAAAAATGAGGTACCCACCCGGGAATCGAACCCGGGATCTTCCGATTGCCGGTCAGATATGATAACCACTACACCACAGGCCTCACCCAAACAAATGCCGTAATTCCTCTACATACGCGCAGAAACCAATGCGCTTGCCGTAACATTATATACATTATAACTGCAAACACGCAGTATAATTAACGTAAAGAACGACGCTTTGTATAGGAGAATTATCCGCGCAAGATGAGAGCGAAAGAACGAAACAAATGAAAAAATGAGGTACCACCCGGGAATCGAACCCGGAATTTTTTCATTTGTTTCGTTCTTTCGCTCTCATCTTGCGCGGATAATTCTCCTATACAAAGCGTCGTTCTTTACGTGAATTATACTGCGTGTTTGCAGTTATAATGTATATAATGTTACGGCAAGCGGGAGGTGCCCCTTTGGGGCATTGGTTTCTGCGCGTATGTAGAGGAATTACGGCATTTGTTTGGGTGAGGCCTGTGGTGTAGTGGTTATCATATCTGACCGGCAATCGGAAGATCCCGGGTTCGATTCCCGGGTGGGTACCTCATTTTTTCATTTGTTTCGTTCTTTCGCTCTCATCTTGCGCGGATAATTCTCCTATACAAAGCGTCGTTCTTTACGTTAATTATACTGCGTGTTTGCAGTTATAATATATATATATATATATATATATATATATATATATATATATATATATATATATATATAATGACTGAAAAATAAGTGAAGTATAATACCTAAGAATTTACATATTGCTGATGTTTACAGGTTCCTGTTGACCCCAATTCAGGAATATTTATAACGCTTAATCCTGCTGGCAAAGGATACGGAGGAAGGCAAAAGCTTCCGGACAACCTAAAACAACTCTTCCGCCCAGTGGCGATGGCCAGACCGGATAACGAACTAATTGCAGAGGTTATTCTCTTCTCTGAAGGGTTCAAGAACGCAAAAGTCCTCGGCAAGAAACTGGTGTCCATATTTTCTCTCTCACAAGAATTGCTAACAACGCAGCAGCATTATGACTGGGGTCTAAGGGCACTTAAGACTGTGCTTAAAGGATCTGGAAACTTGTTACAAATATATAGGTGATATTATTAACATATTCCCACTAATACTAACACAACTGCTGTTACTCCTGGGCCACGTTATTTTTTTGGGGTGGTCATTTTAGTCTTATGGGGTTTTGTACGACTGTACCTCACTGTTTGCCAGGCAGTCTAAATGAATGAATATGATTCTTTTAATTAGTGAGTCGACTGTAAGGTTGATTCGCTTGATTTACAGACGAAGGTCAGCTGAGGGAGAAGAAACAAATGATATAAATGAAACTGTGGAATCCGAATTAGTTGTGCAAGCATTAAGGTTAAATACACTTTCTAAACTCACCTTCGCCGACAGTTCAAGGTGAGCCTTTTTGTAACAGAGTTATCAGATAACTTAATCATATTTATTCTTTGAACGAATTCACTCGTTTATTAAGTTGGTACTTTTGGGTTTGTGCCAAAATTTAATTTATCAGCCAAAATGTGTTCGTTTCCTATTGTCTCGTTTGCGTTAAAACGTATTTTTGCATTACTCACATTCTTCTAGACTTTAATATCTTGTAATAGGGGCTACCTGTAAGTTCAACTAACCTGACATAATCTAGCCATTTCCTAAGATAGAAATAAAAGTATGTCTCTTTCATTTAGCACAAACGAAATGATAGGAAACGAATACATTTTGGTTTATAAGTTAAATTTTGGCGTAAACGCTGTAATTCGTACAAGTTATGTATCAGTGACTAATTTGATTTAGGTTCGACGATCTTGTGAAAGACGTATTTCCAGGAACTCATTTCAGAGGAGTTGGTTACGAAACCTTAGCTGGAGTGCTTAAAGAGACATTTGAAGAAATGGGATTCATACCTAATGATAAACAAATTAAGAAGGCTTTAGAGTTATACGAACAACTTCAACAGCGTATGGGGGTTGTTATAGTTGGACCTTCTGGCTCAGGTAAAACTACGCTATGGAGAACGCTTTGTCAAGCTCTTCAAAAAATGAACCAGAAAGTGAAAAGATACGTTATGAATCCTAAAGCAATTCCTCGACAGCAACTTCTTGGTCACATAGATCATGATACTCGTGAATGGTCTGACGGAGTACTTACAGCCTCAGCTCGGCAAGTAGTTAAAGAACCCATTGATGTTACTTCATGGATTATATGCGATGGAGATATTGATCCAGAATGGATAGAATCTTTGAACTCTGTCTTAGATGATAATAGGCTTCTAACAATGCCGTCTGGAGAAAGAATTCAGTTTGGACCAAACGTGAACTTCCTCTTTGAAACGCACGATCTTTCCAGTGCCTCTCCGGCCACTATATCTCGTATGGGAATGATATTTTTAAGTGATGAAGATACTAACATCGACGCTGTCGTTAAATCATGGTTGAAAGCGCAAGACGACGAAGGGAAGCAATACCTGGAACCTTATATAGAGCAGTATTTTTTCAAAGCTCTTAAATGGGTTTTGCATGCAGGGGAATCTCAAGTTGACACTACTCTGGTAGGATGGGTTTGGAACGGGTTGTCCCATCTTTCTAACATCACCAGTAAGACACATTTTGCTTTAGCTCTTGTTCGCGGACTTGGAGGAAATCTACCGGAATCGCTACTTATTGAATTTGCTCAGAATGTCTTCAGCTGGGTAGGTGAACACAGTCCAGATCCTCATAAACCACTGAATGTATTCTACAATGAAACCAGAGACTCACTCGAAAGCTATACATCGGATAATGTGGATATATCTTCGTTGTCAATTATGGATAATCCTATTATTCTAACAGCAAACGCAAAAGCATCTCTAGATTCATTTAATCTGTGGCTCCAACCAGACACGCAACAACCATTCATTCTCGTTGGACCAGAGGGTTGTGGTAAAAGGTATTAGGTTATTTGCGTTATATTCTGTCAACCACTATGAAAAAATGTTAAAATTAAATAATCTGACATAAAGATTACCAATCATTTAATATGTCCGTTGAGACCTTATATAGTTATGATTTCCGTCTTCTTTTGGTAGATGTTCTCTCAGCTACGAAGCGCTCAAGCGCAAAAGTTCACTGCAGTGCGCACTACAGAACCGCAACACGTCCTTCAAAAACTTTATCAGGTAACCGACTTTTTGAGAGCTAAACGCTCTCCTATATTTCAAGCTGTTAAGAACAACTTATTTATAAATTCCAACACTACAGTAATATTTTTGAACTTTGTTTTTAAGTGCAAGTGTACACAATTTTTTATTAATTTGTTTTAATTTGCAGGTCTGCATGGTAATATCTACTACACAGGAAGAGTTTTGCGCCCTAAAGATTCTGAACATTTAATTCTATACTTGAAAGATGTAAACTTGCCAAAACCAGACAAATGGGGAACTTGTCAGCTTATTACATTCTTGCAACAGGTAAAACATTCCCGACTAGTTTGTTACTATATCATATATTAGTAGTGGTCATCTAAATACAAGAGAACTTCAAGTTTCTACGATACCCACTTCAAGCAGTAACAAACTCTGATAGACTGAAGACGTTGGATGAAATTATGAATTCATTTTATCATAACTTTCATACTTGATAAATAAAACGAATTGAATAAAACAAGTAGTTAAAGTGAAAGTAAATACTTGTTACGAACAAGCAGCAGAGTAGTAATAAATAACTTTTTTTTCATTAGGTTGTAACTTACAAAGGATTTTACGACTCTAATTTAGAATGGGTTGGTCTCGAAGGTGTTCAAGTTGTTGCATCAATGACCAGCGGATCAGCTCTTGGAAGACATAAACTTTCGACCCGATTCACATCAGTTGTTAGGATCGCATCAACTGGGTAAAATAAATATGCTGTCCGAGTCACTATTGGATTATGGGTCCTGTATGCATTGTATCTGTGTATCTGCAGTTATATACGTTTCTGACATAGGAGCAGTTTTATTTTAGTTAGTTGTAGACTAGTAAAGCTTTTTTTTTTGATAAAAGGTATCCTGACCGCGATCAACTGGTTGGTGTCTATTACGCGTATTTGCAATCCGCTTTCAACACCCTTTGTCCGAATCACGGTCGGTGGCAAAGCAAAGCTCGTGAACTGGCGGCATCAATGATTCACATTTATCAACAGGTAACTTGTTAACTTAACGTCTTAAGCGTTATCGACGAGTTTTATCGTTTATCGGTGGATATAAAAGTGAAAAAAGTGACGCTTAACAGGTTTAACTGGTAAGAAAAAATGTCTTATAATCTGCGGTAATTTTGGCTGAGGGTTTTTGTAGGCCACAATAGTATTTAAAAAGTCGCTCTTTTAACATTTTTTCTTTTTATTTGAAGGTGAAAGAGGCTTTTAGCGTAGACGATTACAGTCATTATCTTTATACGCCGCGAGATTTGACTCGATGGGTCAAAGGTTTAATAAGGTATGACCTTCCAGACGGCGACGAAAGTCTTCAACCACTTCTGGAGGTATGTTAAAACCAGTCCGGCATTGTCGCAACTGATAACAGTGATATTAAATGACTTTCATAACGTTATAAACTTCCAAGAAAGACATTGAAAAATAGCTATTGTTAACGGTTGTTTGTGCCCACGATTCACGTAAATAGTAAATGAAAGACCATCAAGTAATTAGGATATTACTGGTTGCTAGAGTTCAGATTGTTGTTGTTGATAACGTCTCATTGTCAACGAAAGGTAATCGTACAGAAACCAGAAAGCATAATGTTCTCTGATAGCCTTACACCGTCATTTTCTCGATCTCTCCCTGAAGGTATGGCTGTATGAGGGATGCCGACTATTAAGAGATAAACTCGTCGAAGAGGAAGAAGTGAAGAAGTTTGATAGTATAATTCTCTCTTCTCTTCATTCTGACTGGGGCATCGATTTACGAAATCAAATGGCGAATTCTTATTATGTTGCTTCAGGCTTTGGAACAGTAAGAAAAAATTAAAATTAATGTTTTCAGTAAAAATAAATTTTATATAAAGCGAACTGTGTTTAAGCCATTTTTTCACTTGTTTTTTTTTAATGTAAGCATTAGTTGTTGATAAAGTAGTTTTAAAAATTAACCTAGTTTCGCGTAGTAACATTTTGTGATGCAAAAGCCATTTGTTGAGAAGTCTGACTCGACAAAGCATCAAAATATAAGCCTAGTTCCCATTCAACTTCAAAGGTAATTTAATACGCACTTCGCATAAGTTTCCTGAACCATTTTATGTATGCAGTAATGTAATTACTGTTTTAGTTTTTTAAAAATTAGAAGAATTACATTCCTTTAATTGGAGTTTATTTTGCAATTTTACTTTATACAAGTTTTACAGCAGCGTTTAAAGTAAATGAAGTAATAAATTCATTATAATTCGAATACTAACATAAGAAATACCACAGTGAGTATTACGAGGTAGCACACGGCGCTTTCCGTTATATATAAAATTGATTCGGAGGTTTAGATGTTTTTTGCTTTCAGGTAACTGCTGGTGCGCCTCTCCCGGCTTATGGTCACAAATTAGGATTTATGGACAGTGAAAATTGGACCAAACTTGTCGAAAAGGCTCTACTTCAATACAGCGGAGAAAAGCATGAAATGAATATCCTTCTGTTCAAAGAAGTTAGTGTAAAAACAGTTATAATTTATTAATAAGGATTATGATGATAAATTATGCATGATAAGTGGGTTAGTATTATGTAATAATTAAGTGAGGAAACGGGACGCGCAAATAAATCAGAATGAGTGACCTCCGCTTTGCATTCAAACGAATGTTATTCTGAATCACATCCATGATAAAATTTCATCTATCAGCCTAACGCGATATTACCGCTTTTTCCCTATTCTACAATGTTATAGTGACCATGTTTACGTGACTTACATTCATAATTATGGCGACATACCTGTCACATTCTTTGGGAACATTTGGTGTCTTTGAAGCGGCCCAAAGTGAGAGCAATCGAGGTGAAGAATTTGAGAAATATGAATATTGTAAAACGAACTGATCATAACAGATATGAGGATATTCGGGAAAGATGTGGAGCGAAAACGTCTTTGGATGTGAGAATAAAGGGAATTATGCTGCGTTGGTATGACCATGCGGAGACATTGAGCAATGACAAAATTGTAAAACTGGTATATAAAACAGTGAGTACTTAGGTGTGAAAAGTAGAAGAAGACTGAGTAAAAGATGGAAAGATGTAATTAGTGAATATGTGAATGAATGTGAAGTTTATATAAATATGACACAGGAGTTAATGAGAAATAGTGAGGGATGAAAGTGGTTTGTGATGTGCGTAAATGGAGACGTTGGTCTCATCCGACATACCACTAGAGGTATGACCACTCACACCTTTCATGAAAAGTACACTGGATCCCTGAGGTCCAGGGGGGGGGGGGGTACTTTATTCCCGGTGACCCTCGTGTACCTTGTATGTTTAATTGATAATGAATGATAGTGTATATGTGTAAAGGTTTTATAATTATTAGGCCGTAGTACGAGGGTTCCCTATTGTGCTTCAGATTCAATGGTAACTGAGAACTGTAAAGGATGTTTCGAGCTCTGATGAATTATATCATAGAACTTAAGACGTTGAAAAATAGTGTAGCGGCTGTCATGTCATTATTCGTGGAGATTATCTTTGTTCACAGTTAAATCAGAAATAGAAAAACATGAAATTAGCTTAAATAAGAGTAAAGAGGTTTTTTTTTTAAGGTGCTAGAAACATTCGCTCAGGTGGACCGGATTTTAACTTCCCCTGGGGGTTCTTTGCTACTAGCGGGGAGATCCGGAGTAGGACGAAGAACAGCGGTCTCGGTTGTGGCAAACTTTTACGGCATCCGAATTGTCTCTCCTTCCATGAGTTTAGGATACGATATCAAGAATTTCCGAAATGATTTAAAACAAGTTGGTTGTTGGATGTCTTTATTTTTTAAAGTATTTTGATTTTGGCAATAGCGTTCTTGCGACCATATTATTTTTTTATTTAATATATTGAATTTGTACTTACATTTATACTAAAAACAAAGTGACATAAATGATATAGCTTCTACCCGCTCTTATTCATACCCAATACCTCGCACATTCAGACAAATGAATGAGTATCATCCGCAGAAGCAACGAGAGCTAGGCTAATTTTGTACATTTTTCTTCTGAAGGTGATGCAGTCTTCGGGTGTTGATGGAGAACAAGTACTCCTTTTACTGGAAGACCACCACTTGATCATTTCAGCGCTTCTTGAAATCATCAATTCCCTCTTAATGGCAGGAGAGGTTGGAAACCATCTAGAAATTTAGTTTCATTTTGTAAACAAAACTTTTCTAAATAACTTAAAACTTTTGCCAAATAGAAAATTAATTTATTTCAGTTTGGAATAGTCTCTCTCTCTCTCTCTCTCTCTCTCTCTATATATATATATATATATATATATATATATGTATATATGTATATGTGTATATATATATATGTGTGTGTGTAATGAGAGATGATAATTAGAGAGGAGGGGCGACAAGCTTGACCTTCGTGAAATGAGGAATCATCGCACGGAACATTTGAAAGGTTGTGTGTGGAGAATGAAAGAGATTGAATGGGGAAAAGGTGGATCACGAAGGAATTAGAGTGGAAAAGTTAATGATGAGAGAGGCAACGGATGAATATAGTAAGAGAGCAAATGATAAGTCGAGTGTAAAGGATGCAGAACAAATGGATTGAGTGAGATGTGGAATGTGTACCAAGAATGCCTGATTGAGAATGCAAGGATTGTGTGTGGAGTCGCAAAAACAGGTACGAAGAAGGCAACAGCGTGTTCGGATGCCACGGTTGCATCAGCGGTTGAGGATAAAAGGAAGAAATGGATGCTGTGTCCTGAGGGTAATTGTGATAGAGAAGAAAGTCGAAGAAGAAAGAGGGTGTATGAATAGAGCATGAGAAATGTGAAGTGACTAGTGTGGCGGAAGAAACGGAGGAAATTTAATGAGTTTTAAAAGAGGAATGAGAATTATGTAGAGAATAGAAAGTTGTTCTGGAAGGAAGTGCGGAAGTGCAGAAATGAAACTAGGAAAGAAAGTTTGAGAGTAAGGGATGAAAATGGAAGAATGCTCACAGCGGATGTGGATCTATGGAACGGATGGAAGGAATAGTTCGAGGGTTTGATGGGTGGAAGAACTGAGAAGAATGGGCATATGTCGAATCTGCTGTATGCGGATGATGCTGCGTTCTTTGTCCAAAGTGAATGTGATATGCGAGATGTTGTTAAGAGTTTTGTGGCGGTGTGCGAGAGAAGATTTTTGAAAGTGAATGTCGGTAAAAGCGAGTTACTGATTGTGGAGAGAGATAGAAAAATTCGGACTGCCACATGATGGTGAATGGTGGAACACTAGAGATGGTAGAGTCCTTTAAATATCTAGGATGTGTATTGAGCAAAAGAGGTACGAGTGCGAATGAACTTAACAGTAGAGTGAATCAAGGAAAAAAGGTTGCGGGTTCTCTGAAAGTGGTTGTGAGAAAGTGGAGACTGGATTGAGCTGCTGTGAGATGTTTACATGGAGGTATGATAGTACCGACACTTTTGTATTGGTGTGAAAATCTGACATGGCATGAAAGGGAGAAGTCAAGAGTAAAAGTAGTTGAGATGGATAATCTGAGCAGTATTTGTATACGTGTAACGTGCGTCGGGTTGATAGCGTAAGAAATCGTGTGGTTCTGGAAAGATGTGATGTTCAAAAGTCAGTGAAAGTGAAAATTGAAGAAAGTGTGTTAAGGTTGTTTGGACATATTGAAAGAATGGAAGATGACAGAGCTATGAAAAGAATGTATAAGAGTATTTGCGAAGGTAGAAGAAGGAGAGAAGGGCGAGAAGAAGATGGATGGACATAGTGAATGATTGCGTGAGGAAGCATCTGGGGGATGCACGAGAAGTGGCTGCGAGTCGGTTGGAAGAGAAGAGGTTTGTTAGAGGTATGTAAGTTTGGGACTTTTATTTTTGACAAAGCCTGGAAGCGCCACCTCGCATGATGCGTGAAACGCCGCAAGTGTGTATCTTTGCCATAGCGTGGGAGGGGCGCTGATCCACCAGGACGCCTGTATGAATGGATATGTACGCTTTGCTTTCTGTCTTTTCTCCTTTTTACTACCTTCTGTACTTTACATCCGGGTTGTTTCTGCCTTCTCACCCCAAACCCTTGGAATAATTAGATTTTTTTAAATATATATATGTATATAATTCCTAGATTCCTGGTCTTTACACACCCGAGGAACTTGACCCCCTTTTGACCCCTCTTCGGAATCAGGCGGCCCACGAGGGATTCCGTGGATCCCATTACTCCTATTTTGCTTCAAGTAAGTTTATCCAAATATATTTGAGATTTATTTTTATGCTCAATATTACCCGCAGGATAACCTCGTTCGAGATCGCCCGGTTGTCAATTTGAAGGTCGTGGGTTCGAGTTTCGGCTCGGATTTCAGATTTTAGGGATTAAGGTGCTTCTCTGGGTTTTCTGTGATGAGTGGTGGTTCGGTTCCCGAGTAAAGATAGAGTTCCCCTTCGTTATTAAATATTACATGATTACGAACGATATTAAACAACTAAAACATTATTATTATTATTATTATTATTATTATTATTATTTCGCTAAATATAAAGTGTAATCAGATAATAAAATTAACATACAAGGTATGAATTTTGGACTACAGTGAAGTGCCGCCAGCGCGTATCTTTGTGGATAACACCGTTTCCCTTTAAGCCAAGTGAAGATACTGAGGTAGGGGGGTTCGAATCCCGATGGTGCTGGTAATAATAGTAGAGGAGTTAGAGCAGTGGGCCGCATTAGTTGGCCTGAGCGCTGTGTCATTTCTGGCCTTCCTCACTCATTATTATTATAGTTAAGTGTGAAGTATAAAAACGTTTTATTTTTTCCTAATTTATGAAATTAGGGGTGAGGAAAAACCTGCACATCGCCCTTATAATGGATTGTAGCAACGCCGAGTTCACAGTTCGATGCGAGAGTAATCCAGCGTTGTACAAACAATGCTTCGTTTTGTGGAAAGAGAATTGGTCACCTCAGTCGATGGTTCAGGTATGAATTACGGTTAAGTTTTTGGAATAATCTTTGATCCTGTTGCGGTGAAATTTCTCTCTTGTTTGAAACCATTAGTCGAAGGCATTTTATTCTCCTCAATTAATTTTATATTATAAAATCGTTCGATTTTAATTAGAGCGCGAGTATCAGGGGTTTCTCCAGGGGGGGGGGGGGGGCTGAGGTGACTACTCAGTAAATTTACTTTTTTCACAATGCTAACTTTTTGTAACGGAAATTTTTATGTACAGAGAACATTTTTACGTACAAAAGACATTATCTTATGTTCTTTGAAGGCATGGCAAAATGTGTAGCTCATCTGAGCGAAATAGCTACCAGAAAACGTTCTTTACAAGCTATTTGAGGCAGATTTTGATACCAGCGACCCCCCTCACCCAAATCCTGGAGGAGCCCCTGGGTATAGTGTTTCACAAAATTTGATGTTTACAAAATTTTAGAAATCCATATTCAGACGGAAGCTAAATCTTATCACTCTTGAAACTATTGTTATCTCAACTCAAATTTGTGTTCAACAAACTCCGACCCAATTTAATTAAAATTATTACATGACTTCCGTAGTTTTGAGGAAATTTGACACTCTTAATTCTCAGAATTACCAAAGTAGTGTATAATTTTAACATAAGTTTGAGTTAAAATAACTAAACAGGTTTTAGAGTATACGAAGCAATAATTATTAAAATTAAAATGATAATGATAATTAAAAATAAATTTTTAAAAATATTTGTACGAAAACGAGTATTTGTATAGATTCCTGGAATGCTTTTAAATAACTCGGAGAAAGAAGTCACTGAAAACTCGGATTTCTTGAAAAGTTTCCTCGCAATCCACAAAAGCCTTCCGAGTTACTTGGCCACACCAGACGTTACATGGAACTCCTAAAGAATTACAAGAATATATTTAACGCTAAACGGGATGGAGTGATTGAACGACAGACTCACCTTCAGGTAATTGGAAACACAGTACAAAGATATAAATAATAATAATAATAATAATAATTATGTATGAAAAGTGGGCAAGAAACCACAAACCATTATTGTTCTCAGCTGGCATAACCCTTGTCCTCATCTCTCTGCAGAGTGGTGAGGACAAAGGTTACTTTCATTTCTCGAGTGCCAGGTAAAAAAACTGTTGGTATATGGCTGTCTGCGCAGCTTCATGCGTTGCGGTTTTCTCTTATTATAGTGATATTCTTTACACCTCAGATAGCAAGCGTCAGTCGGGCAGACGTTGGTATATCTTATTTACCATTGGCTTAACGGATATTCGCTATCTGGGATCATAACACAATATTTTTTTATTTCGTGGAAAGCGTGGGTGTACGTGGATTATCAGATATATTTGTGTATATATAAAGTTAAAGGTATAACTGAGTATTCAACGAATACGTCCACATAAACGCCTATTTATATAGTTTTGGTTTAACTTCATAAACAGAGGTAAAGTAAGATGGATTATGACCTTTATCACACGAGCACTTTTGTTACTAACAATGAAAGTCCCTGAAAAAGAAAAAGTGTGTAAATAAAGTGGACTTCAATTACTGGGGCTTCGTATTCACCTTTGATTGGTTTTCTATATCTTCTTGCTACGGGAAAACTTGTTTATTTGGTTTAATGGAATGCGAACAAAAGTATTAAGTTCAGCAATGGGTCTGCTTCGTTTAAATTATTTCCTCTGATAATTTTTATATTGATTTAGAAAATTTGTCCCTTGAATTTTGTATTGTAGAATATTTAAAATTTCACCAAAAAAAAAAAATTTTTTTTTGCCCGTCTTAGAGCCCAGCGGTTCCCAACCTCTCCTGGCTCAAGGCACCCCAGTGCCATCTGTTCTTCTTTCGCGGCATCCCGGAGGACCTTCGTCTCCCACTCTTTAAAATCGAATTTCCCACCCGTCAACATCGCATAACTTCAAACTGAGCCTATACAGTTTCCTTATGGGTGTAATAAATGGCGAATATTTGTGTATATGAAATTTTCATACCTTCACTAACTTTTCAATATTCAGTCAATTATTTTTGTAATTTTTATGAAATGTCGCGGTTGGGAAACAGTCTTAGACCCTCTCGCAGTTTTGCTATTTGAAAAGGGGTACCAGGTTAAAGTAGCATTTATATTCCTAGTAAAAATGGCGCTAGTAATAGAAATTCCAGGATAACTTGGCCCGTGTGAAAAGGGGTGTAATGCCAGAATTTTATTGGCCGCAGGCTGGAGTGTCTAAATTAAATGAAGCGAAGGCTGTCGTTAAAAAACTCGAAGTAGAAGCTGCCGAGAAGGAAGAAATTCTGAATGAGAAACAGAACGAAGCGAACAAAGCACTTCAGCTGATCACGGACACGATGACGAATGCTAGTCAACATAAGTCTCAGATGGAGAATTTGAAAGATCAGACAATGAGAGAGAACGAGAAAATCGCTGTAAGGTAAACAAACTTTCCCACACCTTTAACTCATAGGTAAAACAAAAGAGCTTAAAGGTTATAGTGTTAAAATGAATTTTAGGTAACTGTAACCCACAATGACCTAACGAATTCTATAATTTATTACATAGGGTCATATCTTGAAATTTCTTTCCAAATTAGCTCAAATTTGATGAAGTGGAATTTATTAACGAGAAACAGAGATACATAGGAGAAGTTTGTAAGGTGTGTAAATTGAGGCACTGGTCTCATTTAACGTGCCACTAAAGGTATATTCCGAACCTTATCATGAAAGGTAACACTGGATTCCTAAGGTTTGAATACTTTATTTCCAGCGGTGATCCTTTTGCATCCTTGTGTGCGTAAATGATTTGTCTTCGGCCCTGAATTCAAACGTTGTAGCCACCAATGGAAGATAGGAACTGGGTTCTTAGATAACGTACGAATGAAACTTATTAGGTAATTTTCATTCATAAAAATGACTAAAGAACGTTCATTTATTCTGTTTTTATTTTTGTTTTAGGAAGAAAGAGATTGACAGAGAACTCGCGGAAATTGAACCTTTGGTCTTGGAAGCGAGAGAGGCCGTGGGTAACATAAAAGCGGAAGCTCTTTCGGAAATAAGGTGCTGAAACGTCTTACATAAAGTGAATTAACTTTTGCTATTTTAAAGTTTCTTTTTAACATAAATTTTGCATAGAGACTTAAAGTATTTTATTTTTGTCGATGGTTGGTAACGTTAGAAAGAGTCCTTTACGACAAACTACATCTATAAAAAATAACTAAGTTACTCATATCCATTTATATCATCTCTGAGTCTACTAAACTGAACTGATTACAGGTCGTTGAGAGCGCCTCCGGAGGTGATAAGAGACATTTTGGAGGGTGTTCTCAGGCTCATGGGGAACCAAGACACGACCTGGAACTCCATGAAGTCCTTCTTGGCCAAGAGAGGCATTCGAGAAGAAATTAAGTAAGAGGCATTTGGTTATTTTTAACCTACTTCTTCAACACCGAGAGCTATCAAATAACAATAATTAAGACACTCGCTCCAATTCTGTTTTTCCGATCAGAAACTTAAAATAAGATTAGGGAAAGGTATATTGCGCTAAATACTGCGTACAATACGTAACTACCGCCTTCATTAATGTCTGTAACTAACGTTTGTGGGATGGGTACAGGACTGCAGGTGCTCCGATTAATTCGGCCCAGTATATGGTGAAAACTCCCACCGAGTATATTTTTCTTGCGTTTTTATTTTTCTTACGGAAAATTCTCGTATTAAAATGCATAGTGAAAATCGATTTCCGCAGTTAATTACTGCACATTTATATAATTGTACCAAAGCGGGAACCCACTGGGACGAATAGTATAGGTGTGGCCCTGTGTGACCTGACTTTGGTCACCGAGGGTGTAAACATCATAATTGTGGCGTGATTGCTATCGTTCGCAGTATAACTACTCGACTGTTCTTTCCTATCTGATAAATAATGCGAGTCATCCATATTGATATTAAAACTGATAGAGCTTATACAGTGAAACCTCGCGGATGAGACCACCTAACATGACTGGACAGAAGTGGTTTCAATAATGGAATGGCCTGATTATTCAAACAAGCACAACCGTTAATAAAGAATAAAAGTTATATAATATACAAATTGCGCTTTATTATTAATTAATCACAATATGTAATACAATACTGTATACATTTTATTATAGTATTCTTTTTTATGAAAAATGTATCCAAGTGTCGTAAACTCTGACATACTTGTCCCAATTTTGAAGCTTACTTGATAAGGTTTTAATCATTTTGGACTAAGATAAGTGGTGTCAAAAGCGATTTAACAAGGTGGTTCTCACTAGTGGATTTACTGAGTAAGGACTTAACTGAAAAAGCTAGAAATACTGATATTAGGGGCGTCTGATATTAGGTTTAAAGCGAGGTTTCACCGTGTGTTAATTATTATTAATTAAATAAATTATGACGACCCGATTAAAGTTTTCATCTTTCTACAATAAACAATTTTTATTGTCTTTTCGTCCAACGAATGCGATTGCTCTTTGTCAACAGGAACTTTGATCCTCGGAATGTGACTGGGGACGACAGAAAATCGGTAGAAAAACTGCTTCGAGACAAAGCCAACTCTTTTGATCCATCTGTGGCGAAACGCGCTTCCGCGGCAGCAGCGCCTCTAGCGGTGTGGGTGAAAGCCAATGTAAAGTTCTCCTATGTTCTGATCAAAGTGAAACCGCTTGAGGAAGAGCAAACTAATCTGCAGAGGTAAAGATCTCTTTCTCTCCGAAAACGTTATTATATAAGTAACACTTTCGCTCGCAAATTCTTGAAAGAAACTTGACTCGAAATCTTGAATTTTTGTTGTTTCTGAAGAATATATAAGTATCTCCTTGGGTAAACGCTTCAGACTTATGAATTAGGCCACTTAACTACTTGGTAATAGAAGTTTCTTCGTAAATTACTTTTTTGGTAATTTTTAAAACTAATTTCACCATAATATTTAACATGGCAACCGCATCACTTGACAATAATTGCAAATGCTGAATAATGAACAACTGTGAAAAGGAAATAGATGAAGATAAAGATATGAATCAAAGGGAGATAGATAGATAGATAGATAGGTGGAGTTTCGAAATATAAGCAAACGGTGCTTTGAAGGTGCAAGTAACCACAACCCAACAGTATTCTTACCTGGCACACCTGGTTACTGACAGCTTCAGAGCATTGGCTAAGTCCATGTATTTATATATGCTGTTTTCTCTCATAAGTGAACGACTTCTATCTTTGTTTTCACCCAAAAAAAAGAAACCTCATGAAAGCTGAAAACCAAATCGAGGAACTTTCTTTAGAAGTGGCTGACGTTGCCCAAAAGGTCGCTGTTTTGAAAGAGAAACTAAACAAGTCTACGAAAGAGGCAACTGAGCTTGAGTTTCATCTGAAAAGCCAAAGAAGTTATGAATTCGGCACGAAATCTCGTTTCAAAACTGATGGAGAATATGGACGATGGAGCCAACAGGTCAGAGTCTACGACACACCCATTTTTATGAAGTCGTTAACGATATATATATATATATATATATATATATATATATTATATATATATATATATATTACATATATCTTCCGCCCGAATTGTTCATTCTGACGAAGGTCAAGCTTTTCACTCCACCTTAGACCTACAGTTTAACGTGGAATCCGAACCACGCCCGATCAGCAGCCCAGCGTCTTAACCACTGGGCCACCTAGGGTACCCATTTATCTACCAACCACTTTCTTTATTGTATGGAAGGATGAACAGCTGGGGCCGATGGATTCGTAGTCAGCGACGCTAACCACTACACCACCGAGGCGCCTATATATATACACCCTGTAAATAATTTTATATCGCATTATTATATATTGCATTGTTCTTACTCTATTTTTATAACGAAAGCCAGTGTGTGAACATTATTTCATGCGATAATACGAAAGACTTTCAAATATTTTTACGAACAAAACTACACAAGATCTACACAAAATCTATAAAGAGCTACGCAAAATTTACACAATTTACCACAAAATCTACACGGACTTTATACAAAATCTATGAATAAAAATATTAGGTTGCTGATCTGAGTGAAAGTCTGAAGAGCTTACCTAAGGAGACAGTACTAGCTGCTTCCTTTATCACCTACTGAGCAATGCTCCTGAAGACGTGAGGAAAGCCACTATGTCTCACTGGGGCAAGATACTGGGGGTCCAAGGATTCAATTTATGTCGGTAAGAGATAGAACCTCTTTATATAAGCATTATATATATTAAGTAAATACTCTGTTAATACGTACATCTAAAGCACAACAACTAAATTTTATGTTTGAAACGTTTGTAAACATTAATTATAACGCATATAAGAAACTTTTAAACTGATGTTTCATTAATTGCAATAGTTTTTGAAACGACGAGAAAGTTTCGATGGATTAGTCAAACACGAAAAGGCGATCTGAAGTTATTCGTGAATAGAAAAGAAATTCTTTATCCTCTGATTTTTCTCTCACAGAGAAAAAAACCTCAGTTAAACAACAACAACACAACAACAATAACAATCCTTTGCCAAACGATCCAAATGGTTACTCCAATCACGCAATGATTTCGCTAATCATGATTATTTTTCTGGTAACTCGCGTTTAGTACAGTCGTAGCATGGTAGGATTAGCCATTTTAGACTGGTTGATTGGCAAATAGTTAATCCTGTATTTAGTTGTTGTAACCAAGTAATATGTCTGTGTATGCGTCGTCTTGAGGAATATTATTATTATTCATCAATACAACTTCTCGTTTTGATTTGACTTCTATACGAAACAGATCGTCACCATTTTGAATGATTTTTTCGAATGTTTCTTTTAATTTTAGATTTTTGGGAAGTGAGAAAGAACAGCTCCAGTGGAAGAACGAAGGACTCCCCTCCGACCAGTTATCAATCGAAAACGCTTTAGTTATTCTAAAGGTATTTTATATAATTAAACGTTTGCTCCTCACTCGACCTGACCTGACCCGAAGTGACCCGTTTACAAGTAGTCACTGCTGTGAAAAAGAAAAATAAGAACTGTTTATTGATAAAATAAGTGCTACAGTAATTCTAAACTAGAACATTCACTCTTAGGCAGTGTTTATTTTATATGATTTTTTGCCTCCTAAGCCTAAGTACGACAGTACACGCTAATTAAATAACTTTATATTATGCTAAACTTTCATACTCGGAAAACTCGGGAAAAACATGTACAGTAAATGAGAGAGAGAGAGAGAGAGAGAGAGAGAGAGAGAGAGAGAGAGAGAGAGAGAGAGAGAGAGAGAGAGAGAGAGAGAGAGAGAGATGATTCGTATAATTTTGAGAGAGAGAGAGAGAGAGAGAGAGAGAGAGAGATGATTCGTATAATTTTGAGAGAGAGAGAGAGAGAGAGAGAGAGAGAGAGAGAGAGAGAGAGAGAGAGAGAGAGAGAGAGAGATGATTCGTATAATTTTGAGAGAGAGAGAGAGAGAGAGAGAGAGAGAGATGATTCGTATAATTTTGAGAGAGAGAGAGAGAGAGAGAGAGAGAGAGAGAGAGAGAGAGAGAGAGAGAGAGAGAGAGAGAGAGAGAGAGGAGAGAGATGATTCGTATAATTTTAATTTTCGTAGACCAATCAGCGACCTTTCCTGATTGACCCATCGTCCCAAGCGACACAGTGGCTTCAGGAACATCTCACAGGAGCCACAGTTGAAGTAACGAACCAGCAGGAACCAAAATTTGCGACGACTCTAGAACTAGCCGTGAGGTGGGAAATATTTACTGTATTCGAAAAACCAACCTCACATAATCTCTTAAAGCAGAGGTGTAACGTTGTAAGATATCAGCACAAAATCGCTAAGAAATCTATTGTTTACGAAACTATTTTATGTTTCTTTTTCCTTTTAACTCTCACTAATGCTTCAATCAAAATGCAATTTTTCATTAAATTTTCAAGAGTAATGAAGCTCTACTCTATATATATATATATGTGTGTGTGTGTGTGTGTTCCCTCATTTTTCTCTTCAATTAACAGATTTGGAAAGACTTTAATTATTCAAGAAGTAGATTATTTGGAACCGATTTATATCCTCTTCTTCGTGGCGATCTAATTAGCCAAGGTAAAGAAAACTATCATACTTTTTTTAAAGAAATATTTCATATGGTTACTGTTTTCCAGGAAAAATCGATGATCCCCCTTTTTTCTCCCTAAATGACGGTGCCAGTCGTTTACCGCAACAAAAATACAACTCTCAGCGTTAGAAAATAGTTTATTATACCTATAATAAGTGTCTCGTGTTTCAGTTTTATTGAACACGTAATATCCCACTTGAAAAAATTATATACATATACAGGGTGTCTCAGAAGTTGCGTACCAAATTTATAGGTCATCCGTACTTATAAATATGGTGCGCACTTCTGAGACAATATATATATTAATATATATATATATATATATATATATATATCCAGCCCCAAAAGAGTCGATTGTAAATGTTAACAAATTTATTTAGCAAATTTACCTATATATTAGGTCATCCCATAAGCAGTGGTGGGCGCGGTACCAAAATTTGGGGGTGCGTTACGCGGTACTGCGGTACCTCAGCATGCCCAGTGCGTTACGCGGTACTGCGGTACTTTTTCAGGTCCCCCTGGTGCGTTCCGCGGTACTGCGGTACTGCGGTACTGCACACAAGAACAACACAAGTAATAGCACATATTTTCAGAAATTGCATATCGGCGATTTCGCACCTGAACTTTCTGCCATAATGGCTAAAAATCGATCTTTGTCACAGGAATGTAACACACGTGCAACCGGCTCAAAAGCAAGCACTGCACTGAGGCGTTGTGATAGGATGGCAAGTTGGCAACGTAACATGTTCTGAACGAAAACTTAACGTGTCTAGAGTTATGCTGATGCAACACACGCAGCATTCGTCTTACTGTACTCCTGTAATAAGGTTTACTTCAAAAAAAGTGTTAATTTTTTGAAAAGTCGTGTTTGTCGGTACCGCGGAAAGTACCGCGGGAAATTTGAATGCGGTAGCGGTACTGCTGTACTTTCAGCGATCCTTTGCGGTACTGCGTTATGGTACCGGTTTGGTAGTGCGGTAGTACCGCAGTACCGCAGTACCGCAAAAAATACCGCAAGTGCCCAGCTTTGCCCATAAGTAATGCGGCATTTTAATTTTTTTTTTTTTTTTTTTCCATTTTTATCATTATTTTACGGATAGAAATCAAACAACTCTTTGAAGTTATTTATATTTAAATAAATATTTATTTAAATATAAATAACTTCAAAGAGTTTGATTTCTATCCGTAAAATAATGATAAAAATGGAAAATAAAAAAATAAAAAAATGCCGCATTATTAGGGATGACCTAATATATATTATATATATGTTAAACACAGACCGTGCATGGAACAAGGAACTCTTCTGGGAAAATTAAATCCACTATAGTCCGAAGAGTTCCTTGTTCCATGCACGTCTGTGTTTACATATAATTTCTCAGGGGACCATGAGTCTCAATAATATCTATATTCTCATATACATTCGCGTGTGTTTTCGTTTTTAAACAAATAAACAACCAAATCATGAATAATTTCACTGAATTCCTCAGGACCTCGTTTCGTTGTCGAACTGGGTGACAAAACTCTCGATTACAACTCCAGTTTTCAACTCTTTCTCGCTACTCGAAATCCTCAACCTGAGTTGCCTCCTGACGCCTTTGCCATTGTGACATCAGTGATTTCACAACCACACGAGCAGGATTGACTGGACAAGTACGGGGTTGAAAAAATTTAATTTAATGATTTTAGTATTCGGGTACTGATAAGATAGAATCTGGAGGCATTGACGTATGTTCATTAGATATGGTGTTCCAGTGGTAACCTTGGTTTTGCTTCCGATTGAATTGTTCATTCTGGCGAAGGTCAAGCTCGTTGCCCCATCTTAGACATACAGCTTAACGTAGAATGAGAACCACAACCCACCACTGATGATCAGAAATTAGAAAGTCCTCGCCCAGTCTCGTCTCACAACTTCCCGATCAATGGCCTAGCATCTTAACCCTAGATACCTAGGATACCCATTTATCCACCAATCAATGTTGTTTTGTATGGGAGGATAAACGGCTGGTGAACGGAGCGCCGCCTGCCATCGTCGGAATTGAACCCAGGACCGAGGATTCGTAATCAACGATGCTAACCACTACACCACCGAGGCCAATGTAATCGCTGCTCTAAGCCTAAAGCTTAAATATATGGATCACTCGTATACTTTTTGTTTCTGTCGGCTACGTCGTGTTCAATGTCGTAACACACCTTTCTCCGTCGACCAGCAAAGTTAAGTGATCCTACGTTCGGATCTCACGTAAAGATGGAGGTCCCCTTTGTCACATGACCTTAGATGTTGCGAAGGAGGTTAAACAACTGTAACATTACATTTTTGTTCCTGTTGAGATTGAAATAAAGATTTTGTTTGTTTGAGAGACACGCAAGTACGTTTCACAACTGAAATTATGGCGCACTTTTAAGTTATTTCTAAGCTTCTCTTTGGAAACAATCTCTTGTATAGATTCCTAATAAACATCGCATGTCCATTTCAGCTTTTGGCCGCGACACTTCAGACTGAAAAACCAGATTTGGAAGTTCGTCGAACTCAACTTTTACGACAAGAAGAAGACTTGCGAGTGCAGTTGGTTACTCTTGAAGAGCAACTTTTGATGTCTTTGGCCGAATCTTCCGGGAATATTTTGGAAAACAAGGTTTAATTTGCTCTGAATTTCTTCCAGTGAACGAACGAATAGTAACGAAACTAGAAAGCTTAAAAAACTACATATTAATTATTTTACTTTTTGTCCAGAATCTTCTTGAATCTCTGGAACAAGCCAAATCAAGCGCGGCAACAATCGAATCTTCTCTGATGGAATTTGTAACTCTCCAGAACTCCTTGGAATCAGAAAGGAAAGCCTATTTACCGTTAGCTCAAGCAGCCGCGAACCTCTATTTCGTCATTTTAGATTTGTCCAAACAAAACAACATGTATCGATTCAGCCTCGCCGCATTCTTAAATCTGTTCCACAAAGCACTTAAAACCCCACTGGTGAGGAGATAAAATGGTGAACATCGTAAAGAACTTTATTAATTTGTATATTACCGTTATTTAGATTCAAAGTAGGACACGAAACTATTGCTAGGATTCCAATTTGATCTTCGCACCTTTTTATAAATCACAGGGAATGTAAAAGATTTAAGGTCACTAATATATAAGTATCAACTCAATACTTTTATTCTATTTTATTAGACGCGTGTAACGCTGGTTTTCGCCAGCGCCCCTCATTCAGTGGTAACGCCGTTTCCCTGTAAGCGAAGTGAAGACACTAAGGTCGGGGATTCGGCTCCCGATGGTGTTGCTAATAATAGTCGAGGAGTTAGAACAATGGGCTACATTAGTTGGTCTGACCGCTGCGCCATTTTCTGGTCGTCCTAGTTACCGACATTGGTTATTTACATTTAAAGGTTTTGTAAGAGCGTTCCTTTAAGTATCCCTGAATTTCACGTGGTTTTTAATGTCTTTGTCCGCGGTTTACTCGACAGGAAGGGGGTGGAACGGAGGTCCGCATACAGATCCTCCAAAAAACTCTGATTGACCTTGTCTTTTCGTACATCAGTCGATCGCTATTCAAATCTGACACACTGATGTTCGCTCTCCATTTAGTTCATGGAATGAATCCAGAGCTTTTCAGGGAAAATGTGAGTATTTAAAAGAGCAGTTTAAACACTATTTGAGGACTGAAGTGTATGCAAAAGGATTACTCTGGTTGTAGAAAAGAAATTATTAATGGGACATAATTATGAATAAGAAGCTATTCTAAATATATTAATGTCACATTAATATTTTTTTAATAAAATGAGTAAAACTGTTGATATAAATGTGACATAAGAGTTAACGATAAACGGAGTGGAATGGAAGCGGTTTGTGAGGTGTGCAGATGGCGTCGTTGGTCTCACCTGATGTACCACTAGAGATACGTCATGAAAGGTAACAATGGATCCTGAAGTTGGAGTGGTATCTTATTCTTGGTGGTGATCCTTTTGTATCCTTGCGTATGTATCTGCGAGTGTTTTCGGTCCCGAGTTCAAGCGTCATGACCACCCCATAAAGAATGGGAAATGGCTTTACAGATAGTGTATATATGTATGTATAATATGTACTCGTATGTATATATATTTATGTATAGCGTATGTGTAGTGCTTGATTAGCAAAGCAGATGATCGCTAATTACTTGAAAAGTTTTAGCAGTTTTCAAATATTAACTTATACTTTACAGGAATGGAATACTTTGACCGGCTTGGTAGTTACCGATGTGAAAGCTGATCCTGCTGATGTGAAAGCGGCTCTACCCAAGTGGATAGACGATGACAGAGGATATGCAGTTGCCTTACTCAGGGTAATTTGATCGTTAATTATCCTAATTTAGTCATACATAATAATATCGAACATTTCGAGTCCATATTTTTAATTTTTTTTATACAGGAAGGAGGGGCCAAGGGTGAATGCCCTCAAAAGCGCCCCACCCCACCCCCCATAGAAGAGCCCTCAAAAGCGCCCACCCCCACCCCCCATAGAAGAATAAGAGAACCAAAATCAAGGTTCAGGGTTTTGGAGATGCCTAGACACTCCATAAATAAACGTCATATGACGAACGTTAAAATTTACTTTGATGAAACATTAAATTTTTCATAAATTTCAAATGTGTTTTTTCTTTTACAATTGTTTCAGCAAACTTTCCCAGAACTGTACCACGCACTTTCTCTAGAAGACATTTCAATGTGGTCTGGATTCGCTAATTCAAACCATTCTGAGAGTAACTTTCCGGTCCAGATTGTCAACAAAGTGACGGCTTTCCAACAGTTGTTGGTCATTCAAGCAGTGCGTCCAGATAGATTACAGTCGGCTTTGATGGCCTTTGCGTCGAAAACACTCGGTATAACACAGCTTGTATATTTCCTTGGAAAAGTGAAAAATTGCAACAAGTTGCCTTTTAATTAAAAAATTAAATATAGCAAAAATGCTTTGTTCCAAAGAGAAGAAGAAGAAGACTGAAAAATATTTTCCTTATAACTCCTTTTTTTAAATAATTTTTTTAACGTTACTTTCAAAATTTCATTTTCACTAAAATTTCACATATTTTTTAAATCAGTTTAAGAAAAGCAGCAAATAAATTTAAGTTAACTTTATTATTTGCAGGTCTTAAAGAACTGTCTCCTCCTGCTCTCAATCTTCGGCGCCTTGTACCGGAAACTCAGGAATGTGAACCAATTCTCATAATCATTTCACCAGGCGCTGATCCCTCGCAGGAACTACTTGACCTTGTCAAGAACACAGTAGGAATGGATAGATACTATGAGGTAAGACTGAAGAATTCAAAAGGCGTTATGTTCTACTGATGCACGTTTTAAAAACAACGTTTTCGCGTAAAACAATGAAATGGTGAAGTGAATTCATGAGTTAATGCGAGTACCTTAAATAGATATATCATATGTATTAGCTGTCATATTTTGAAAACGTCTATCTGTTGCGAGGTTGCGATGGGACAAGGTCAGAGCGAGATTGCTCTCTCGAAACTACGTGAGTTCGCGCAGAAGGGCCACTGGCTTTGCCTGAAGAACTTGCATTTGGTAACAACGTGGCTTCCCACGTTAGAAAAGGAATTAAATTCTCTTCAACCCCACAAAGAGTTCAGACTTTGGCTCACTGCTGAACCACATCCGAAATTCACTACTATATTACTGCAAAGCAGCTTGAAAGTTACTTACGAGGTAATTAAACCATTGCCACATACAATACAATATAGGTAGATGAAGAAAGTGTTAATATTTTATTGGTTTGTTGAATAATACTACAAAATTATGGACTATTTTCTTGTCCATTTTATTTTATACATTACATGCTCAAAATTAGATGTAATTAAATGGTGGATTTTTAATAGGCCTATAGGGATGTTATGCAAACTTAAAAGAGTGAAAATTTATTAGGAAAACCGTTTGTTCATTTGTTAGTTTGGGAATAACACTGGTCGACAAAATCGAACTTTTTCCCCTCATCAAAGATGTATACACATTTTTCTAGTCCAGGTTTGTACGCTGATTCCAAATTTGGTTTCGGATTTCCTCTAGCACATCTAGTTATCGAAATATGACTGGTGTTATTTTCAGCACAATTTATCGTAAAAGTACAACTTTATTCGTAAAAAGAAATGTACACCAACCTAAAGCCGTTGCGAGTACGATTTTCTTTTGTAAACCTTTTCCGGATCGTCGCGGTACAACATCCAGCAGTAGTCTGCCAGCGTACTTTCGCTCCATTGACTCGATGTCTTGATGGAAGCATTTCCCCTGTTCGTCACTCACCGCGCCAAGGTTTTCGGGAAAGAAATCTAGATGTGAATGTAAAAAATGTATTTTCAAGGATATGCGACAGGCCATATCTTGATATGCATCGAGCAGTTTCTGAACTCCATCTTTGTATGCGGGGGACTTGTGGTTACCCAAGAAGTTTCCACAAATCCATTTGAAAGCCTGCCATGCTTTTAGTTCTAAGCCATTGAGGCTTCCTTCAAAGCCTTCATCCTGCAGAACCTCCCTGATTTGGGGTCCCACAAAGATTCCCTCCTCCAATTTCGTGGCATTAATGTTTGCAAATTTCTCAACAAGGTATCGAAACCCTCTCGAATTCGCCTTACCCATCGCTTTCACAAAATTTTTCATTAAGCCGAGCTTAATGTAGAGAGGTGGCAGGAAAATCTTCGTTGGGTCAACTAAAGGAACACACTGAACACTGCCCGTTCCTGGCTCGTATGTGCTTCTTTGATGCCAGTCACGTCTGATGTGATGATCCGCGGTAGCACGGCTGCCCCATAGGCATAGGAAACAACAGTATTTCGTGAACCCTTCTTGCATGCCCATTAACATACCAATGACTTTGCGATCACCACAGATATTTCATTGATGAGTGGTGTATTGGATTGCTTCGAGTAGTATATTCATGTTATCGTACGTCTCCTTTAGATGAACGGAGTGGGCAATCGGGATGGACAGCTTTAAGTTCCTGTTATGCAGGAGAACCGCTTTCAAGCTTCGCTGTGAGGAATCACTGAAGAGGCGGCACTCAGATGATGTGTGTACCTGTGACAAGTTCTTGAAAAGTCTATTGATATCATGGCAATAGCAGAGTGGACAGTCTACTGTAAAGAATGTCGCCAAATCATGGTTTCGTTTTCGATAGTGACACACTCGGACGTTCTTCTCAAGTAAGTGTTTCTACTTGAGTCTCGAGGAGAGAAGTTCTGATTTTTCTTTGGAGAAGGCTAGGTCTCTAGTGAGGTCATTCAACTCGGTTTGGGTAAGCCTTTCCGGCTCCGATTGCTCTTCGTCATGTGTGTAGTCAAGATCGGCTGAAGGTCCCGCATCTCCGCCAATCGCACCTTCGTCGGATTCCCTTTTGTCTTCTAAAGAATCGAGTTCATGCTGGGGAGGTAACGGAATCGGCATCGTGTCATCGTGAGGGATCGGTCTGATCGCGGAGTCTACGTTCGGATAAACGATGTTATGCTTGTTCTTCACGGAGAATCCAGTTATGTTAACATTGCAAAAGTAACAATCGCCATGATGGTCTCTCGGCTCCCTCCATATCATGGGTATAGCGAATGGCATCGACTTTTTCTCAACCAGTCACGTAATCCATTCGAACAAGCGGTAGAGATAACATGTGGCGCCCACGCCTTATCTTGGTCGCCTAGTGGACAGCCGAAGCATAACCGGTAAGTTTTCCGAAGATCCATCGTGATTGTACGCCGTTGTGATTTAGTCGCGAACGAGCCGCACACGTAACAGAAATTATCGGGGTGATTTTTACACTTTCGAGGCATGATGACTGATGAGTAGGTTGATGTAAATCACCTAAAAAAATAAAATGTGTAAGTGGGTGACACAAAACAAAAAAAACACAACACACAACTAGACATGTGACTGTTACGTTACGCCAAAGAATAAAAGGGTGTACATGTGCAACGTTTGCAAATTTGTGGCCAGCAACTGCTCTCACCTAAAATACCACAAGACAACCTGCGTAAAGCCTAAGTTGAAACGACAAAATGCCATACATGAGGATACAGAAACGGTAAAGCAAAAACTTATACCTAAGCTGCAACGACAAAATACTCCGCTACATTTATAAAGGACGCATATTATATATAGTATTATATATTATATTTAGTTATATGCATATTATATATATTATATATAGTAGTATATTTATATATATATATATATTTATTATATATATTATGATCGGTCTCATCTCGAAAACTAGACGTGCTAGAGGAAACCGAAAACAGATTTGGAATCAGCGTCCCAACAGCTATCTAGCCCACCTATAATTATATCCGATGAAAAATACTTGTTGGTCAGTGTAATAATCAGTTATTATGACTTCTGAATTAAGACTGAAAAACACAATGTCTTACCAGCTGATGGAAAAAGTATAAACAAACGATTCCAAAACTTATATAGTAAATATATTTCAACCTCTACATTTAGGCACCTGCAGGAATTAAAAAAAATCTTCAGAGGACTTACGATTCGTGGTCCCCAGATTTAATAGCCAGAGGAAACAACGTCAACAAAGCGCAGGCTCTTTTCGTCCTCGCGTGGTTCCATGCCGTGGTACAGGAAAGACGAACTTATATCCCGCAGGGATGGTCCAAGTTTTACGAATTCTCTCTGGCAGATTTAAAAGCGGGCGCGGACATACTTGACCGTCTTTATGGACAAAATGGTACAAATCAAATAAATTTCTTAGTTACAAGTTTTATTGTTTGGTCTGCATTTAGTAATACTTCATTACAAAATGCAGTGTTACTCAATGTAAAAATTTGTCTAGCTTTGGAAGTTCCTATTTTGTGCAAAACACGGTTCAAACTTCAATCTTTTTTTTTTAATTAAAAGATCAAATGCAGAAATAAAGATTTAAAATAACAGAATCATAAAAACTTTGAAGACAAACACGTAACTTTTTTATTTTATTTCATTTCGTAATCAGAAAATGGAGACGTAAAATGGAATGCAGTTCACGGCCTTTTTGAAAATGCAATCTACGGTGGAAGGGTTGACAACATTTGGGACGGCCGAGTGCTTACATCTTATCTCCAAATGTTCTTCAGCAGTGACATCATAGCTGGTCGCAGACCCTCTGCATCGCAGTTAGCTCCAAATATTCATCTACCAACAACCGTCAATTATCAAGTGAGTCACAAATTGTACTTCAAATGTACTTCAAATGTACTTCAAATGTACTTCAAATATTCGTATATTATCACCAAACTGATGGATGAGAACCTCATTATAGTGTACAGAATTTAGGCCAAGGTGTTTTTAGTTATTAAGATGACCATATTTACGAGAGATTCTAATTTATAGTTTCTTTTGTATTTATTTATTTTGTGTTTAAATAACATATTGTGTTCGTAGGAGTATACGCATCTCATCTCTTCTCTTCCGGACGATGATGAACCAGTTTACTTCGGCCTTCCGGCAAACATTGAGAGATCTTGGCAAAGAATCGCTAGTTCTCAAGTAATTAGTCAACTGAAAGGTAATGAACCGGTCACAGAAACATTTTTTATGATTTGTATTATGTTTTGATAGGCAGACCATAGTTTTGTATTCTTTATATGCTAAACTACTTGCATTTTTACAAATAGCATTACGGTTTAGAGCTAATATTCAAATACAAACAAACAAACACTTTATTTCAGACTCAACAGGTAAAAACACTATACAAGTGGTCCATAGAAGATTAAGAGATAGTCGTCTGGAGCACTGACTAAGTAGGCCAGTGAATCACTGTGCATAATGAACATACAATTGCCTACGCCAATGCTTCCAGATTTGAGATTTCTAAAATATATCGGAGACCAGTCCACTAACCATGGCTTCTATTATCTTATTGACTGACTCACCAAGCCTAGTGATAAATCTAAATACAAAATTGCGAATAACACTGGCACAGTTAGGCACCTTATTGACTACAAACAGTATACTGACACTAGAAGGAGCACCATTTATAAATCTTGGAGTCCTTAATAAACTTCTAAAAATATTATATGCAACATATAATTTTCTCAAATTTTATACATCCTGTAGTTCCACCACAAATGAGCTGTATACATTGGAGTACAAAAAAGTTTTGAACAAAATGAACTTAACATCTAATGTACACATATGAAATTTTCTAACCAAAGTATTTCCCTGAGCATATAATTGTCTACATTGCCTTAGAATATCACAGTCATCTGAAAGACTATCAGTTAGTATGTGGCCAAGATACTTAGTCTGAGTTAATTCTGACAGCACCATACCATTCAACTGAAATTGTTGGTGGCAGGCAGGATTATATTTTATGTCGTTATTCTTCCCATACCTTTCACACACCTTCAAAAGTGTGCTGAGCCATTTTACAGATGGAGAAATAAGAACTTGATCATCTGCATACATCAGATGATTAACAATCATTGTACCAATATAGCAACCTATTTTACAGGTATTCAGCACAACAGATAGATTATCCATATAAACATTGAATAAGTAGGGGAATAATATCCCTCCCTGCCTGACACCATTGGTCACAGAGAATGGCTCTGAATTAACCCCACCCCATCTTACAATCATTGTCTGGTGATTATACTAGAATATTAATATATGAACCAAGTAACCAGGTACATTACGACTTACAAGTTTCATGAAAAATTTATCATGATTAACACGATCAAATGCCTTAGAAGCATTCAGGAAATAGAAAAATACATTAGCATCTAGAGTTCGGTATTTACAGACCATTTCCTTCAAGGCATACACACACATATCAGTACTGTGTTTCTTTGTGAAACCAAATTGGTTATCACTAGTATTCAGGTAACATTCAAGTCTATTAATGAGTATATATTCAAACACTTTAGACATAATACTGGCCAAGGCTATTGGCCTATAGTTATCTTTACTGTTGATTTTACCCTTTTTATCTTTTAGTACTAGCACCAAAACAACGGATAACATTGTATCCGGCAAAACACCATGTATCAGTAAACCTTTAAAGCACAAAGCTAACAGAGGCACTAATCTGGCACTACTAAATTTCAGATGCTCAGCAGAAATACCATCAATACCACATGATTTGTTACAATCTAAACATTTTATGGTCTGTTTAGTCTCAAATACACTAAGGTGTTGGACTATAGGTAGCATCACAATTATCATTATTGTTCTTATGTAGAGTTGAATAACTCACTGTAGTGTTCCTTCCATAATTTGACTATATTCTCAGTTCCAGTTACATTTTCAATATTAGCAGGGAGAGACATTGCACTATTATTCATTGTTTTTAATTCTTCCCAAAAGTTTCTTGGATTCTTACTGGCTAGCTTTCTAGCCAGAGCATCCCTGCTTAACTCATCCTCATGATTTTTTTTATACCTTAATGCATACTTGAACTTGGCATTAGCCCTCTGTTTTTGTTGTAATATAGGGCCTTGCCTTGGCTTCCCTTGTTCACAGTTCACACCACATTAAAAATAACGAACTACATTCAC
Organism: Bathynomus jamesi; assembly: GCA_023014485.1. Taxonomy (NCBI): domain Eukaryota; kingdom Metazoa; phylum Arthropoda; class Malacostraca; order Isopoda; family Cirolanidae; genus Bathynomus; species Bathynomus jamesi. The sequence goes on from JAJOZX010009248.1 coordinate 125,030, forward strand.
TTCACATTATGAAGAATTTACTACAATTAGTTAAATTTATATTTTAATTAATATTTATGAAAAAACTGTGAAAATAGTATTTCAAAATTTATTTCAAATTCATCGTCAATTTTAGAAAAACGAAATACATTTTTAAAGACATTTAAATCGACAAAATCAACAGTTCTTAAAATAAAATTTTGAATTTTTTTTTTTTTTAAATTCTCAATACTTTCTTGTAATATTGTCAAAATTTCTCTCAGAAAACTTAAGAATTAATTTCTGGTGTACAAATTTCAACTCTGTTATTCTCGTCCTTTAGTGTTGATGAGGTCAGCCGAACTTGCCTACAGGTTCGACCGGGAACAGTGGCATAATCAGCTAACTCCGATTCTGAATCTCTGGAAGAAACTTCACCAGGTTTGAAGAAAACACTTTTTAAGCTATAACAATATGTCCACTCTAATCACTCGCCCACCCCTCGGAGCCCCCCTAATTAAAAATAATAAAACAAGAGAATTGTAATTTTAGACAAACTCTTTAATAACATTTTGAATTTAATAATGGGGGTTATATTTTTTAAAATCGAAGATAGACGAGTTGTAAAGTTCAATGTTTTAGTTATTAATTTTGTTTTTAGGGTCAGGAAAATAAAAGCGGCCAAAATCCTTAATTAAAATTTTTTCAGTTATTAATCATTTATTAATGTACATGTACCAAGTAATAATATGCACAATATACAGTAAACCCTCGTCCAACGCGGGGGTTAGGTTCCTCGAGAACGGCGCGTTAGGTAAATCCGCGTTGGACAAACTTAATACCTTATGGGATAACTTGGGATACGTAGATGTGGCCGCGTAAAGTCTCCCATTAATACTTAGATACGTAGATTTTTTTATTCACACAAATGAATTTCCCTACCTATATTGTATATGAAATAAGAACATAATAAAATCATAAACATAATGATATTTACATATGATAAATAAAAATATATTAAATGAAAATAGCACGTGTCTTTTCTTCACTCTTTCGGACGGTGCGTATGGTAGACTCATTCACGTGATACTCGCGGCCAAGTGATGTTATGCTCATACCACCACGCAACTTATCTAGAATCTTTATTTTTTTCGGCTAATGTCATAACCTTACGACTTTTCTTCTCTTCACTATCAGTTGCAGATGCTTTACGTTTTGGTGCCATACTGCTGTATAAGGGTAATAGCAAAACAACGGCAAAATACGACAAAAACAATCCAACACAACTTCGCTGAACTTAACGTGGTAGCGGGACTGAGACAAAGGGTGATGCGAGGGGTGACGCGAGAGGAAGGGAGATGCGAGAATGTTGGAGAGTGTAGGAGAAAACACTAGAGCACGCATTGGCACGTGTACAATACTACTGTATTAGAGCGTGTTTGGCGGACCGTGTATAATCAAATTTTCCGCTTTCGGCAAATAATTGTTCGCATTTATTTTTCCGTGTATAAGCAAATTCGCGCTGGACAAACACGCGTTGAACGAGGGTTTACTCTATTACTTTAAAACATGTTTTAGTAATTTTTGGGTTTTGTGCAAAAGGTAAGAAATTATTCTTAAGGAAAATATTTTTAATTGAAAGCAAACGCATTATTTCTTCATTGTCATGGATTGGCTGACCGTCGCAAATATGAAAATTTGGGTGTGATTTTGTCTGTTTAGTTGTGACTAAATATTTTAGCAATGCGGTTTACTTATAAAGTACGAGTTGGATATATGTATTATACTAATTGAAAGGAAAAAGGCAATAAAGCTCTGAAAACTAGAAGCTAATGGGACTCGAACCCCTCGTCGTGTGGATTCAGAGTAAGCGCTGTGCCAATCACGTCATCCAGAACTCCCCATAAAACTCGTTCAAGCGAACGCAATATTTATGATCTTTAACCTTGCTCCATTCAACTCCCTCGCCCTTATAAAGCATATAAATGCTTTCCTTTAAATATATAAGTGTGGTTATTGTACTTGAAAACATTCATATTAGTCTATGGATGCAATTAATTGTCTTATAAACTTTACATTGACTAAACAGGGAGCAGACTTAATCCAGTTGAAGATGGCTCTTCCTTCAACTTCCGGAGAGGCGCCCATCAAAGCTTTTATTCAGTTGGAGCATTACACAGTCATCATGGTCGTGCAGAAGATCCATAGAGCTTTAGCCGCTCTTTCTAAGGTCATTCGAGGTACTTTGCTTCTCTCGAACGAAGTTCAAAAGTTGGCCGAAGCATTGTTACGACAAGAGGTTGGTTTCTGATATAAAAATATATTCTTTTCCATACAAACAGTAGTACGATAACCCATTCGTGCTGTAGCGTCTACGCCATCGTTTCACTCGTGCCAAAACTTAATTTTCGATTGCACTAATTCTTTAAGGCTTTGGTAGCATATATATCTATACTGCGAGTTCAGCTAACCTAACCTAACCTTTCCTAATATAGGAATAAAAGGATCTCTCTTTCATTTGCCACAAACGAAACGATGGCAAACGAACACATTTTGGTGTACGAGTTCAATTTTGGCGCAAACGCTACAGTCCGAACCGGATATGTATACTTTTCATTATTGATTTTAGTGAAACTTAAAAGCTAACACTTTGCAGTCTCAAAAGTTTATTGAAGTGGTAGAAAAATCAACAGTAAATCAAGATTTATTACGAGCGAGTGCTTCCAGTCAGAACTGAGGATGGACAAAGGTTTGACCGAAAGTTTCTAATCATAAATATTTTCGGTTAAATTGTGGCTTTTTATACCGAAGAATTACGGAGTCACCCGTCGTTTCCCTAGGGCCTAAGATCATCGAAGTTAAGCATTATATTACCATTTGGAAAACATGAAGCCACTGGGGCCTATCTAGGTTATCCGAGTCATGAGCTATATTTTATAATAAAATCTCGCAACGTTGGGTCTGTTCAGCAGTTGGTTGGGTGACTATCTTCCGCGTTCGGATGATATACCGACTAATGGTTCGAATTCCACATGTACTAAAATATTCAACTACCAACGACAGTTTTATACCGAAAACATCTCGAATGAAAGAAAATTAAATGTGGAGGAAAACTATTTCATATATTTGTGAATGGATTGTGTTTTGTGGAATAAAATAAGTTTGAAATTTATTTACTTATTTCATTATTTCGTATAAGACTAATTTATGTTTCGGTAAATTTGAGTCCTTCTCCTTGGCTTTAGTGCAGAAATTATAGTAAGTGTTTAGTTCCCCTTGAAATTTTTGCATGGCGTAAGTGTGAGAAGCTAGCGTAGATTCACGTAGAATATGAAGTAACATTATTACAGTAGGACGAATAATATATATTTTCACATCAATTTTGGAGCACTTTCTAACTCTTGATTTGAAACGAGGGTCTCCAACATAGGACACGCGGCCACCTTCATACCGGCCCTTGACTAATATTAACAATGAAAAACATTACTTACTAAATAGGTAAAGTGGACAATGCTGTCCTCCCCTAGTCGGAGACATACTAGTTTTCAAAATTTAGACACGCGCATTAAAGCTTCAACACTTCATCCAAGTCACTGTTGCGGTCCTCGAAGGTAAGTAAAATTTTTGATTGACCGTCATCAAAAAACTTTTGAGACTTGGTTTAAAATCGAAATACGTTCGCTCGTTTGCAGACTCCCGCTACGTGGCAGTCCCTATGGGAGGGCCCGGAGGACCCTCTGATGTACTTGCGTACCTTGGTTCGTCGGGCTCTAGCTCTCGTGAAATGGTCCACCAAAAGTGAAAACGGGTCGCTCCTGAGGGACCCTCTTGATCTTTCTGACCTCCTCCACCCGGCCACTTTCATTAATGCCCTTCGTCAGCAGACAGCGAGGTCAGTTATCTACTTCGACTCAAAGTTGTAGTTTAGATAAAATATAATTCATGAACTGTTAACATTAGTGATCTTCTATGTTTCAAATTTCTACTGATTAATTAAATTTGTATCCTTAAATGGTGTTTCATTTATAAGGATTTTTAATTTCGCAGAGAATACAACATTCCGATGGATGACCTCGAGGTCGTGACCTCGTGGACAAGAGGAGGGATTCCAGATGCCAAAGTGCCTGTTAAATGGACTGGTTTGCAGATCGAAGGTGCCACTTTTGATGGATCTCGGTTGTTACACAACAATCACGGCTCTCCAAGTATTGCTTCGGCTCCTCTTTGCAACATTGCATGGATGCCAAAGGTAATCATAGTTTTAGTCCAACAAAACACATATTACGAGGATTTGAACATTTACAGTAACTGTAGTTATTTCTGGGTTATATCATGGCCACGTCAAAACACCGCTTCCCGTTCGATCAGCAAAGTTATAGGCAGTTAATTTTGGCGACCATTCTCCCTTGGCCCCTCTTTCCCGCATAAAGAAAAACGACGTTGGGTCTGCTCAGCAGTTGGATGGGTGACTGTCTTCAACTTTCAAATGATGTACCGACCCTTGGATGGTTTGGATTCCGCGTAAAGCTATAGGTACTCCGTGACACGACCTTAAATAGTCCCAAACATTATTATTATAGGCATTTCTATCTATAACTTAGTCGTTATCGGTGTAGTTCTTAAATTTTACATCACTTTAGACGTATTTATCAGAATTACCGACATTCTCTGTATGTTCAATTATATTAAAAACCTTTTACTTTTTCAATTTTCTTCAATTCGTATTCTTCATTTCATTTCTTTTCGTCGCAGGATCAAAAGAACAATTTATTCAAGGAAGATTTGCTCACAGTACCCGTGTATTCCTCGGAGGAGAGAGATCAAGTAGTTGGCACTGTGGACTTGCCTTCCTCATCGCAGCACCATGAGTGGAGACAAGCGGGAGTCGCCCTCTTCCTTACAACCTAACTTGGCTTATAACCTTGTATATGTATTTTGTCTCATAAATATTTAGGAGAGGCAGCGAATTAATACTTACGATAAACTACGAGTTATTTACTTTAGTATCAATGTCAGAATATCCACTGTCGTTAATAAATGGAATAACTTAACATAGAGTTATAAAGTTATAATGGTAATTCAACGCAATATTAAATGTATCACTATCATATTTAGAGACGGATATACAGTATATATACGCCATTAATTGTCTTTTCATAGCTATCAGTGTACAATTAATAAAAGATAACCTGTATTCTTTATCGCTGAAAATATTTCAATCTAAAAATTTTAAGGATCTCAAATTCAGTAGAAAAGTTATAAAATAGATATATTCTGTGATAACTCGTACAAATAAAGCTTAACTCGCACTTAACCAAATACGGTTAATCTTTTATTTGAATAAATGTGCCGCGAATGTCTTCGAATTTGTTCATTTCTCACGTAAGTCAATCGTAAGAATGGACGCGTATTAGCTTTACGTAAAGATGTCATATTTTTAGAATCAAACTGGAATTATGTTATTATTATTATTGTCGTTGATGGTGTTAATCGACTGACTTAGCTCCCGTACTAACAGCCAGGAAAGTTTCCTACAGGACCTACAGCTTAATGGACAATTTGAACCACGAGTCGCTTCATCATCAGAACGCAGAAACAAAGAGCCAGGGCAGGCTCGAGGTTTGTCAGCGCCTTTAAGATTTTTACCATTTTAATAATTTTTTCATGATGATAAAAATACTACAAATATACAGTTGACCTAACGGGCATTCAATAATAAAGGGGGCAGATAACGCAAAAGTACCATTCATTATTTGGTGAACAATTCGACTTAAACATATTTAGTGTTGTTTATCATTTATTTTGTATATTCAGATACCAATTGAAAGGATACCAAGTGCTTCGTGCACATTATTTTCATAAAATTCTTACCCCACTGTATATATATATATATCGCCCACTGTATATATATATATATATATATATATATATATATGTAAAGAACGACGCTTGTGTAGAAGAGCGTTTCGCACAAGATGAGGAGGAAGGACGAACAAATGAAAAATGAGGTACCACCCATTTGTTCGTTCTCCCTCCTCATCTTGTGCGGAACGCTCTTCTACACAAGCGTCGTTCTTTACATTAATTATACTCTGTGTTGTTTGCAGTTAAAAATATATATATATATATATATATATGGATCTTGTGGGTTATAACCCATCATTTACTTCATTTTTCATATAATACAACAGAAACCTAACCTAACCTATTACTGAGTAAAATTCGCTTGTGAAAGGTTTGCAAAAAATGATGGGTTATAACCCACAAGACCCATATATATATGAGGGGTCCCGCGTCTTAAGGTACCTAAGCGCCAAAATTAAAATTTGCCAGAAATCGCCTCCAAAGTTCAGCAATATTCTCGCAATAGTATCTCTGTTATTAATTGAGCTAGAACGTTCATTTTTGGCTAAATTAGAGTTCTAAGTATGCTAATGAAGATGTTGATGAGTTTTTGGAATAGATTTTCATATTTTATATATTTTTTTTTTATTTTTTGATTTTCTTATGCCAAACTTTGGGTGAACTTTTGGCTGGCGATAGCGGTGAAAAAAGTAGTTCGCTTCATAAGGTTTTCAACCATACTTTTAGTGTCGTAAGGTCAAGTACGTTCACATGTATACTTTTTATTTTTTCTTAATTATTTAATTTCTCGCAAGATATTCGTTCATGCTGACGCAAGTACTCGAATTCCGATGATGATACCAAAAGCGGGCATCTGAATACGAAATCGCCTCTCTTGCTTGCTTCTAATTTATAAAACATTATAATATAATATATATATTATATATACACACCGCATGTGCCCATGTACTTTATGATGTAATTAATGTACTTTAATGAAACTGTAATTAACGATAATAAGCGAATGTGAATTAATTGGTAAGTATAATTATAGTTGCGAACCGCGAATGTAAACACCGCCAAATCACGGTTAACTCCATGTCACGATCACGGATAAGTGCACAATGGTAACAATTATTGTCATGGTTAATTCAATTGACGACAGTGAATCACGGATAACCGCGTGAAAATATATAATATATATATATATATATACACACCGGGCATCCTGAAGAGCGCAAACATAGTCCCAATATATAAAGGAGGAGATCGATCCGAGGCAAAAAACTACAGGCCAGTGTCGCTTACATCTCATCTCACAAAAATATTTGAAAGAATAGTTAGACAGAAAATCTACGACTTTTTGGAAACTCAGAGAAAATTAAATGATAACCAACATGGGTTTCGGTCAGGCAGATCATGCCTATCACAACTAATAGAACACTACAACAACATTATTGATGCACTGGAAAGTAATGAAAACTATGATGTAATATACACAGACTTTGCCAAAGCGTTCGACAAGTGTGACCATGGAATCATAATACATAAACTGAAGTATATGAGAAAACAGGAAAAGTAGGGAAATGAATATATAATTTCCTTAGTGAGCGGCGCAAGTCGTTACAGTACAAGGAGTATCTTCATCACAATCAGAGGTCCTCAGCTCAGTACCACAAGGAACAGTATTAGCTCCACTACTCTTTATAATCATGCTAACTGACATAGATGAGGACGTTACCACAGACAGCACAGTAACGTCCTTTGCCGATGACACAAAGATCAGTAGAAAAATAAGAAACCCAGAAGATATAGGATCTCTACAAACAGACGAACAGAATCTAAAAGTGGATGGAAGACAACAATATGAAGTTTAACACTGAGAAATTTCAGCTGTTACAGTACAGAAAAAGAGAGGACCTAAAATCCATAGAATATTATACCCAAGATGGACAGGAAATTCAGAGAAATTCCAGAGCAAAAGATTTATGGGTTGTAATGACTGAGGACGCGAAATTTGACACAAAATAAGATAACAGTAAACAGAACAAAGAGAATAACTGGGCAGATACTGAGAACCTTTAAACGAAGGGATAGGAATATAATGATTCCTCTACTGAAAACACTGATCGGTCCTAACATGCCCATATAAAAAGAAGACATTAGACAACTAGAAGGGATTCGGAGAAGCTTCACAGCCGAGATCAAGGGTTGCAAAGAACTAAACTACTGGGAAAGGTTATACGAATTAAACCTACTGGAAAGGAGAGAGAGAGAGAGATACACCATTATTTACACTTGGAAAATAATGGAGAAACTAGTCCCTAATCTTACTCTGAACCCTGTAACTCCCCAAACAACAGTGGAAAGTAGAAAAGGAAGACTGTGTCGTGTTCCCAAATTAAAGGCTAGGCAGGGAACATCCTTAACCCTGAAAGAAAATAGTTTTGTTGTGAGAGGACCAAACTGTTAATCAGCTGCCCAAAGACCTAGAAACGATTGGTGTTGCAGTGGACATCTTCAAAAGAAGATTAGACGCTTGGCTCAGAACAATCCCCAATGAGCCGGGCGTAGCTATGTGAGGGGGAGAGTACAAGAAACCAACTCACTACTTCACCAGGCCAACTCGAGAGGAAGGGCGACAAGCTTGACCTTCGCGAAATGAGGAATCATCGCGCGGAACATTTGAAATGTTGAAAGGTATATATATATATATATATATATATATATATATATAACGCTTGATTTCAACCTGTCAGGTGTGTCGGACAAGGGAACTCCGCCCCTTTCAGAGTCAACATCTTCATACAAGGAAACTCCGCCCTCCGGTCAACTCTTAATCCATAATTGAAGATACTGAAACAAAAAGCTTACAAAAATTAAAACCCCTTTAAAAACGTTAAATACAAAACTATTGACTAATCCAGTACTTGAGCATTACAACATACAAACTTATTGTTTGTGCCCTTGATTTTCATATCGAACGATCGCAACAATATGAGAAAACGAATACACAAGTGACCGAAACTAAACTTCTTCGTTCTCTTAAGGCAATTTATAGTTTCATCTTGTAACCTAACTGTATGATGGTTGTCATTTTAGTTTCTTCTGCAGAAGAATCCATGAGAATTAGTTACCTGGTTAATATTAACTGAAATTCACTTATTTAAATTGCTCACAAGTGTCAACGGTAAGTAGCTTATATATATACATAGTATATCAAGTTATCAACATAGTGACTGAAGAACGAAGAGTTCTGTTATCTCAGAGGATAATAATTGAGGCTATGTACATCATGTACAGATACACTTAAATTATTATTTCAGTGAGGAAATACGTGGTATTGAAGGAAATTAAAATATTAATGTTTTAATTATTTTGTAGAATTAATTAAAACAGGTAGAACTCAAAACTTTGTGTGAACGACATTCTTGAGCTAGATTTTTACTGAACTATGCCATGCGGTCTCCCTAGTTTTAAATTTGATTGTGCGTGATTATACAGTAATATTAGACTAAATTATCAGCGAGTTACAATTCGTAGAGATTTTAAGTTTTGTAGTGGTGTCCATAATGTGTGTGAAGCGGGTCTTATTTAAGCATATTATATTGTTTACTGTATATTAGGCCTATACGGAAACAAAGTACTCTTCTTATTTAAAAAAGGTAAAACACACTATCCTAGGCTCCTAGGTAAACCTCAATTACTTAATATTTAACACGAATTTGATTGTGTCACCGCAGCATAGACTTACGTCTCTTGCGGAAACTTGCGCATAGCCATCAAACAAGTGGTTTTGGTTGCAGTTTTTAAAATATTGATTATTGTGCCTGTCAGCGTGTGTGTGTGTGTGTTATTCTCTAGGAAATTATATTACATGATGTTCAATTGTTCCTTAATTTACGATACTATCAAATTACCACTAAATACGGTATCGCCTCCTGTATAAAACAAATAGAAACTAAGATAACATTGTAAAATACACTTTAATCCATACATGGCAACTATTTTGTGCAGGTACCCATTAGCCATTAGTTAGATGTTTTATTGTTGTACGATATTTACTTTATTTTACTATTGCTTTTTTAAAAAAAATTATTTAATTGACAAATAAATATTTAGTTTTAAAACATGTCGCTATGTAATAACTAACAAGGAAAGTCAATTTCCACAAAATGATAAAATCAAATAAGATAATAGATATTAATTATCATATTGATATAATAATGTAGTCATTTATCATCTCTTTTTAATTCACTTACAAGAGGCGTTTATCTAAAATCTTAACATTCACGAGATTACAAAATCTGGTGGACGTGACATTCTATCAACAAATATATTGTGGGTTATGATTAAGTTAGCATAGGTTAGGTTGTTAGTGTTTTAGTGTTGATGTTATGGTCTTATATCCGATGGGTATTCAAAGTCAAATACTTATATATATATATATATATATATATATATATATATATATATATATATATATAAAGATGCGTATGAGGCGGGGGGTCTTGTGGGGGCAGCTCCCCCAGGACTAAGGAATTGAACATTTTCAGCAGATTTAGGGCAAAATTTTCTCATTTTTGTAAATTGTAATTTTTTTTTATATCAAAAAGGCTTTAATATATGTTTTACTCATACTCTAACCTTTGTGTTATTTTATGTTACACATAGTGCTTATGCAGAATTCAATTTAATCAGGGGCACCCTGAAAATTTTTAGGGCAAATTTTTTCCGCCTCCCCAGTAAAGTGCCATCCCATACGCCTATATATATATATATATATATATATGTTATAATGTTTCAGACCAACAAAGACCCTAGGATCCACTCATGGCTGGTCTACCTAACTGTGTTCGTAATTGTGTATTGTGCACAAAGGTGGGCACCCGGGCCTCAAAAAGGACCGACGGTCCCGGTCCTTGCCTCAAACTGGACCGACGGTCCCGGTCCTTTCTGAAGATAGGACCTAGGAACGACTCGGTCCTCGGTCCTTATATATAATATAAGTGAAAAATTTGATTAAAATGAAATTAAAGACACCGGAAATCTTTAATTTTATTAACGTAAATTATAATTAATACAATACATAAATGATGGAAAAAAAGTTAAATGCTTGAGTTTCCCTTCAAGAAGACTAGCATTTCAAAATGGCTGTCACTGAGCCCTGACCTTTTCGGCTTGAGGACGTCCTTCCCCAAAGAGAAGAGCCTCTCCACGGCGGCACTGGATGGGATAGGCGTGTTAAACTTGATAAACAAGTACTTCAACGCCGGGCTGGGGAACGAGTCCTTGTTGAAGATGAAGGGTTTCACAGGCCTCTTGTTGCTTGTCGAGAGGATGTTCTTGTTCGGCAGGCACAGCAAGCACTTGTACTCCAGGTTCTGCTCACCTTGGGGCCCAGGTATTCAAAGTATTTGTCCAGGTACGGCCAGGGATTGCCGGGTTCAGTTCTTCCGCTAGGAGCTCCAGTTGCTTGACTTGAAGTTGAAGCACTAACATCAGTAGATTCTTCGTCTCCTCCAGGTGTTGAAACAAGTTTCAGTTCAGTCTCAGTCTCTTTCTGAGTCTTCTGGAGAAACGATCCATCTTCTTTAGAACTTCAAATAATCACTAAACACACTAAAATCACTAAAAAAGACCATCCGGAATTGCTTAAAAATGGACCGTCGCTCCTCACTGAGAAAAAGACCGACTTTCCGCTCACGGTCCTTAAAAAGGACCCAGTTCCTGGAGTTCGGTCCTTTTGGAACTCGGTCCTGCCCACCTTTGATTGTGCATGTCCTCCGTGGTGGCGGAGGGGACCTACGTGCGTTCCGAACCACAAAGCCTTAATTTTACTACCTTAAACTATACCCAATCTATCAACATATGCGTCTAATCGATTTTTAAACATGTTTATAGACGCTACTAATTACTTCTACCGGCAAACTATTCCACCTATTTACTATTCTATGCGTAAAAAAGTTTTTGGCAACTGCTGTCTCGAACCTTCTACTTGTCAACTTAAACCCGTTATTTCTAGTCCTATTATATTGAGAGATTTCGAAAAAGCTATCTCTATCTACGTTATCGAACCCATTCATAATTTTGAACACCTGGATTAGATCACCCCTTAGCCTCCTAGTCTCGAGTGTAGTCAATTTTAACTTCTTAAGCCTATCCTCGTACGACTTCGACCTAAGCGACGGAATCATCATAGTTGCTCGTCTTTGAACTCTTTCGAGTTTGTCTATATCTTTTCGCATATGCGGTTTCCAAAATTGGATCGCGTACTCCAAATGGGGTCTAACTAGTGATTTATAAAGAGGAACAATAATGTCGCGCGATTTGTTCTAAAAATTCCTAGCTATAAAACCTAGCACTTTGTTCGCTTTATTGACCGCTGCTGTACTTTGTTTCGCTACTTTTAAATCACCAGTGACTTCTTCTTCCGCAGCTTATTATCCCATCTTTGCATGGGGTCGCTGTTTTTGGTTCGTCTTCTCCACTCTCCTCTGTCGTATACCACGTCCTCCTCCAAGTCCTTCTCCCTGATGTCCGCCACCACACAGTCCCTCCATCTCGTCTTCAGTCTTCCTCTTCTCCGTCCCGGCAACTCCATCTCCAGCACTCTGCGCCCCACATACTCCTCCTCTCTTCTCCTGACGTGCCCATACCACCTCAGCCTGGCCTCCTGCACCTTCTTAGATGCTTCCGCCACCTTCACTGTTCCTCTTATATGCTCATTTCTGACCCTATCCCTCCTCGTCACTCCACACATCCATCTCAACATCTTCATTTCAGCCACATCGATTTTTATTTCATTGCTCTTCTTCATTGGCACAGTCTCCATTCCATACAACATTGCCGGCCTCACCACTGTTTTGAATACCTTTCCCTTCAGTTTCACTGGGACCCTCTTATCATAGAGCACCCCTGATACGTCTCTCCAGTTCTTCCACCCCGACTGTATTCTACAGTTTATCTCTCTCTCTGCTCCCCCCTCTGCATCCACTGTTGACCCCAAGTATTTAAAATACTCCACCGTCTTAACACGCTCTCCACTCAATGTCACTTCCCCTCCTCGGCCCTGCTGCACATCACATTTCATATATTCGGTCTTTCGGCTAATTCTCATCCCCCTACTTTCCAACGCCTCTCTCCAATTTTCCAACTGCTGCTCCACCTCCTCTTTCGTCTCCCCACTCAACACAACATCGTCTGCATACATCATGCACCACGGCGCCTCCCCTCTAATCCTGTCCGTCAACACATCGAATACCACATTGAAAAGGAAGGGGCTCAAAGCTGATCCTTGGTGCAGACCAACTTCCACCCCAAAGCTCTCTGACGCACCACGCTACTCCTCACCTTAGTTGTTACTCCCCTGTACATCCCCTTGATCAGTTTAACATACTTCTCCGGTACCATCTTTTCCTTTAAGCATCTCCAAACTTCCTGCCGTAGTATCCTATCATATGCCTTTCCAAGTCAATAAAAACCATGTGCAACGCCTTCTGCCCCTCTCTGTACCTCTCTGCCAACTGTTTCAATGCAAAAAACTGCATCTGTCGTTCTCCTTCCCGGCATAAGCGTAGAGCAGGAAAAAGATTTAGGAGTTATAGTCACTGGTGATTTAAATCATCAGTGACTATAACTCCTAAATCTTTTTCCTGCTCTACGCTTGCTAACTCCTTCCCTGACATACTATACGCCAAAAATTATCGTTACGCGAACCTATATGTAAAATTGTGCACTTATCGACGTTAAATCTCATTTGCCATGTGACTGACCAATCAACGATTTTATTCAGATCTTCCTGGATTTTACCTCTATCTTTGTCATTAATCGCCCTACCACCCAGCTTCGTGTCATCCGCAAACTTTGAAACTGTACTGACTAGGCCGACATCTAAATCGTTAATATACAGGGTGTCCCATAAGTCCGGCATCAGGAGAAATTCATATTTTCTATTTCTACAAACCATAATTCATATTTTTCTCTTTCTACAGGCCATAATGTCTGTGAGCAAGGAAGAACGATTCCAGATAATTCTACTCATAGGAAATCGGAGTCAAAGAGAGGCCGCTGCTGAATTAACAGACTGCATCCAGACCGCGAGCCAATACACAGAGTTGTGTTAGCAGACTTGTTGCAAAGTTTAAGGAAACAGGATCCATAGAAGATAAACCACGCAGTGGACCTTCAAGGAGGTCCACTGACGATCATAAGCGACTGCTATCCTGGCTCATTTTAACAGAAGTCCCAATAAGTCTCTTCGGCTATTGTCTGCCAAGACAGGAGTGTCGAAAAGTAGCATCCATCGCATTCTTCAGGCTCACAAATGGCATCCATATAAACTTCAGATCCTACAGAAAAAAGCGAAGATGATCCCGACCGGCGGATGGAATTTTGTGAATGGGCTACGGAACAATAGCACGTTCTGTAAATAAAGCTTTTGTTTGCCTTTTTTTATTATTTTTCCTATGGTGCCGGACTTATGGGACACCCTGTATATAGAAAAAAGCAAGGGGCCCAATACAGAACCTGAGGAACGCTGCTCGCTACATTAGCCCAAGACGACTCCGCTCCATCAACGACCACCCTCTGTTTCCTACCTTGCAACCACTCTTCTATTCAATTTATTACTACACCCCTGATTCCATGAGCTTCAGTTTTTTCAATGAGTCTTTTGTGCGGTACGGTGTCAAACGCTTTTTGAAAATCTAAATACACTACATCAACCGCCCGATGACTAGATTCGTCAGCCAGACTCTGTACTGAACGGACGCATTTCCTGAGCTCTCTGTTGCTTTTACTTTTGCATATTGCTAATAATTTTACTTTTGGAAAGTTTTGAATTTTATATACTTGCGTTTATATTCACATTGTTATAGTTAAGTAATTGAATATCAGTGGTTTTTAGCGATTTAGAAGTTTTCATAGTATGCCGGCTTAATTTAACTTAAACTTGAGACGGTTATAAACTATTTTTAGCTGCGCGATGCCGTCGCAGAAAGCGTCGTGTGTTAGGTGTGGGGTAAACCGGTGGTATTCGGATTTTAAAGATTATAATGGCGGTCCTAAGGCGATTACCGAGAGATCAGTTTGTTTCTTTTGCAAGTTAAGGGAGGAAATAGTTGACATAAAACGCAGTGTACGTGAGGTACCGGAAAGACTTGCAACGCTTGATGAGGGCAGGGGTAGGGCTACGGTTGACGAAAGCCGAACCAATACTAACGTTGAAGACGTTAATAATTTGAAGGGTGAGGTGCGTAACCTAGTTTCTAGTTTAGGTAGCTTATCGGAAAGGTTGGATAGAGTTGAGGAAGGGGTTAAGGTTGGTCCGAGATTAGTAGATGGGGAGGGATTTAGAGAAGTTAAGGGTGGAGCTAGGCCGCGTACGTTAGGTGATAGGAATCCCCCCCCTATCGAGGTTTCGAACCCTTTCGCCCATTTGGAAAAGGACGTAAATAAGGGGGAAACTATTTTAATTGGGGACTCTTTAGTGCGCCACATGGACAAAGAGTTCGTTGAACGGCATCCAACCAAGAGGAGGAGGGTCTGTCTCCCAGGAGCCAGGGTTGACAGAGTTAGGGACGAAGTGGATAGGATTGACGTTGCCTCCCGTCACTCGATGTTGGTGACGATGGTAGGAGGCAACGACTCATATAAGCCCGATACGAGAGTGCCTGACCTTTTTAAGAGATATAGGGGTTAATTAGATCCCTGAAGGCGAGGTCGGATAGGTCTTTAGTTCTAGGTATTACCTCTAGGCACGGTTTGGGTCTTAGGATGATGTCAAAAACAATATTTTTGAATACTAAATTAAGAGATTTGTGCTGAGGAAAATGTACCCTTTGTAAAGCTGTGCTCCGAATTCAGTGATCCTAGCCTTTTTATAAAAGATGGGGTGCATTTTAATGAAATAGGTAATGCTAGGCTAGGTAGGTTAATTGACGAAAACGTACGAAAGCTGTATAGGTCGAAGCCTTCTTTAAACGTTGTGGGTCCGGGAAACGCGGGTCAGACGTGAAAAATAGTTTAAAACGCCGGCCCGTGGTAAAAAAAAAACGAATTTAAGGCGATAATTTATTCCGACAACTACGATATAGTTGCTATCACTGAAACGTGGTTAAATACCGTGACTCGGGACTTGTTGGGGGAACTTGATGTATCGGGTTTTAAACTCTTTACTAATGATAGGTTACATAGGTTTGGTGGCGGCGTTTTGCTGTACATTCGTAATTCCCTTAGGGCTATCGGGGTTAAGTAGATTTTCCGGCAGCAATTAATGCGATATGCGTTGAAGTTAGGCGCGTAGTATTAGTTTTAATTTTGTTGTTGTTTATAGACCCCCGTTCAACCCCTCGATACCGATACTAGATTTTACTCACTTCTTGGTAACTTTATTGACAATCGGAATAGTATAATTGTCGGAGACTTTAACTGCCCTAATGTTAATTACGAGACTTTTACTGGTAATGAGGAGGTTTGAGATTGATGAGTTTATGGAATAACTTTTTACGACAGATGTTACCGAACCAACGCGCGGTGACAATATTTTAGATTTGGTGATGACGAACGGCGAGAATATAGTCGAAGGTTTAGAAGTAGGCGAGAGTTTAGGATGTAGTGATCATCAAATTCTTAGGTTTAAGTTATTGATAGAAAACACTAAGGATAGTAACGTAATAGAAGTCCCTGATTTTCGTAGGGCTAATTTTGATAGTTTTGCGGATAGGATGAGAGTAGTGGACTGGGATAACTTATTTATGGGTAATGACACAAATTTGCATTGGGGCGTTTAAAGAAAGTTTTAGGAATATTGAAAGGGAGTTTATTCCTCGTAGGCCCAAGCGCGCTAGAAATCATGGTAGGCCGAAGTGGTGGACTAGGGAAATAGGCGAGTTCATAAACGAGCGTAATAGAGCGTATAGACTTAATAAGCGCAATGGCACGGCAGCTAACTTTAATAGATATATCGAGCTTAGACGTCAGGTTAAAAGATCAGTTAGGAATGCTAAGCGTAATTTAGAGATACTTATAGCTGCGGATAGTAAACATAATCCAAAAAAGTTTTTTGAATACGTAATAATCGTAAGCCATAAATATAACAGGCCCTCTAGTGGATGTTAATGGCGCTTTGGCTTCTGACGCTCAGGCGATGGCGGGTATTTTCAATAACTTTTTTGCGACAGTTTTTACCGTAGAAGACGTAAATAATGTCCCCGACGTGGACGATATCGTTCCATTTAGTAGCGAGACTATTTTGGATGAAATAACTGTTTACGAGGGAGATTGCGCATTATATCGATAGGCTAAAAGTTAGCAAGGCTCCAGGCCCTGACGCTTTTTATCCAGACATTTGAAAGATTTGAAAGACGTTATCGTAGGCCCCTTAACGAAGATTTTTAATCAGTCACTCGAAACGGGGATTATTCCTGAAGACTTCAAATTAGCTAACGTCACGCCTATTTTTAAAAAAGGCGACCGCGCAGTAGCTAGCAATTATAGGCCCATTAGCTTAACGTCAATTGTCGGTAAACTTTTGGAATCCGTAGTTAGGGATCGTATCATCGATCACTTAGAAAGTAGAGATTTGATTAATAGTAGTCAGCATGGGTTTCGACGCCATAGGTCTTGTTTAACTAATTTGTTAGAATTTTATAACGAAATAGTGCGCGAATACGATAGGCATAGAGCGGCTGACGTTATTTATTTAGATTTTAAAAAGGCGTTCGATACAGTTCCGCATAGACTAATTGCGAAGGTTAAAGCGCACGGTATACGCGGTCAGGTAGCTAACTGGTTAGAAGAATGGCTTCGTGCTAGGAGACAGAGGGTCGTAGTTAATGGTAGTGAATCGGGGTGGTTGATGTAGGTAGCGGTGTCCCACAGGGTTCAGTGTTAGGCCCATTGCTATTCGTAATTTACATTAACGACATAGATGTAGGATTGACTAGTAACGTGTCAAAATTCGCGGACGATACTAAAATAGGCGGTAAGGTTGTTAACGAGGACGATAGAAATAGGCTCCAAGACGATGTAAATAGGATTATGGAGTGGACGGATAAGTGGCAGATGCAATTTAACGTAGACAAATGTAAAGTTTTGCATATAGGTTCTCGCAACAATAATTACACGTACACGATGGATGATAGGGAGTTAGCGAGCGTTGACGAGGAAGTAGATTTAGGCGTACGCGTATCTAAGGATTTAAAGGTTAGGAACCAGTGCCTGGAGTCTTGCGCAAAAGCTAATAGGATGTTAGGCTTCATAGCGCGTAATTTCGAATTTAAATCGAAGGATATTATATTGCCCCTTTACAAGTCCCTAGTCAGGCCTCATTTAGAATATGCCGTTCAGTTTTGGTGCCCGTACTTGCGTGAGGATATTGATAGGTTAGAAAGGGTTCAGCGTCGTGCCACGAAACTATTCCGTCATTGCGCAACAAGCCTTATGAAGATAGGATTAAAGAGTTAGACTTGCATTCACTCGAAACTAGGAGATTAAGGGGGGAGCTTATTGAAGTTTTCAAAATCGTTAATAACATCGATAACGTAAATTTTGACAAATTGTTCACTTTCGATAATAGTAATACTCGTAATAACGGATTTAAGTTGCGTGGCAGACGTTTCATTACTAATATCGCTAAAAACTTCTTTACGTTTAAAGTAATTGATAAATGGAATAATCTTCCCGCGTCAGTCGTTAACTCTACCAGCGTTAATATGTTTAAGAACCGTTTGACAGACATTTTAAAAATATTAACGTTGTTTAAAATAAAAAAACAATTAGCAACAGGAGCTCTGGGGTGGTGTCGAGGATGAGTCTGTTGAATGATTACATGCCAGCGTGTGATGCCAGCAATAAAATTAAAAAAAAAAATTAGACTAACACGAACGTAGATGTAGCTCGTAGCGTAAACTAACCCACTTTTTGTTTAACTTTACCTACTTTTTTTTTTTCCTCTCCTTACTTGCATGTCTGTAACTCTCTTTACTTGCATGTTGTAGTTTGCATGGTATGACAGTGAGTTAAGACTGTGTTGCATGGTTTGTAAGCGTTCTTATTTTACTTCTTTTCATCTTTCACCCTCATTTCTCTCGACTATTTTTGACTTGTCGGCAGTGGCCGGCGGATGATGATGGTGAGTCTTTTTTCTCTTTTTCTGAATGAATGTTAACCCACGAGTGATAGGTGTTGCTCTTACTTAACCCCTTATTCTTTTCTCTTAACCCCCTACTCTTTCCTTTCTCTCGGGCTAACCTTAGAGTGGATCTTAGGGTCTTTGTTAGCCTTAGCTTCTGTAGATCTGTAGATCTGTAAACGTCAACCACGCTTTGAAAAATTCTAAAAGATTAGTTAAGCAAGATTTGTTTCGCCTAAAACCGTGCTGCGTATTTCTAACTAGTTATGCAATTCTAAGTGTTCGACTATACGATCCCTAATTATTGATTCCAGTAGCTTACCTACAACAGACGTTAAACTGATTGGCCTATAATTTCCCGCCGCACCTTTATCGCCTTTCTTAAAGATAGGTGTTACGTTTGCTAACTTGAAATTATCTGGTACGCACCCCTCAGAAATAGACGCATTAAAAATCTTTGTTAGCGGCACAACAATGCTATCTTTTAATTCTTTTAGTTGTATGGGATATATGGAATCCGGCCCCGGTGATTTACACATTTTCATTTTATCAATATAGCGCATTACCTCCCCTTCACTAACCACAATATTATCCAAAATATTACCATTATCAAAAGGTATTATGTCTATGACCGTAGGGATATTCGTTACATCTTCTATAGTAAAAACTGACGTAAAAAATTCGTTTAGCAAGGTAGCCATTTCCTTGTTTTCAGAAACTAGCTCTCCGTTAACATTTTTCAACGGCCCCAAGACACTTTTTACTGGATTTCTATTGTTGACGTATTGAAAGAATCGCTTGGGGTTTTCTTTACCGTCACGAGCTATGGAGATTTCAAATTCGCGCTTGGACTTTTTTATTACACTTTTCGCTTCACGCCTTAGAGATATGTAGTTGTTTCGTAACCACAAATTGTCTTTATCGCACTTATGTAGCCTATAAGCCTATCTCTACTCTTTATAATGTCTCCTACTCTAGAAGTAAACCACAAGGGCTTGTTTACTTTCGCACGCTTAATTTTGTACGGTACACATTCCTCATTTATAGTCCTAAATACTGTTTCAACGATTCCCACATTAGTTTTGCGTTGGAGATCCCCATTACGTTTTCCCAATTGACGTGTGACAATTTTTCGAAATTTACAAAAGTCTGCGTGCTGGAAGTTAGGAATTTTAGTCGAGTTAGCTGGTTTCGAGTGACTTACTGAGAGGACAAACTCTACCATATTGTGATCGCTATTGCTTAACGGTTCTATTACTTGAAGATCAGTGATTAGCCTATCATCCGTAGTTATTACTAAATCTAAAATACTGTCCAACCTCGTAGGTTCCCCAACCTTTTGAATAAGAAAGCTATCCTCGAGAAAATTAACTAAACGATTACCTTCCGCGTCTCCCTGCATTGTATCGTAATTCACGTTGGCGCAATTAAAGTCACCCATAACTAAGCCTGCTCACTACCTATTATTCTCTTTAGTTCACGATATAACGCTTCGTCCGTATCAGCTGTTTGATTAGGGGGCCTATATATAACCGCAACAAGAAGTTTGAAATCGTTCAATTTAAGTTCTGCTATAGTCGAATCTATCGGTTCTGGAATTGTGTGCTTTACTTCTATAACGTTCGCAATATTATCTTTGATATACAACATAACACCGCCTCCTCGCCTACCTATTCTGTTTTTAACAAAAAGTCTATAACCTCTAATTTGATACTCCCTACAAAGTCACGTGTTTCAGTGCTAAGCCACGATTCATTTATCGCAATTAAATCATAGTCTTTACAAGCAATTAAAAAAAAATTCGTTTATTTTATTTCGTAGGCTACGAGCATTTAAGGATAGAACCTTCAAATTGTTTGTAATTGCGACACCTTCGCGAGCGCAGGGGAAATTTGTGGAATTACGCTGGGACCGTTCGAGTTACGGCAGCCTGAAAAGAAGAGAGTATTATGAAATAGTCTTCCTAAACGCGCAGCTCCAACGTCATTAAGATGAAGTCCATCTCCGAGGAACAAGTCCCTCCTGCCGTAGAAACTGTTCCAAAAATTCACAAAATGCACTCCTTCCTTTGGCAAAGACTTTAGGTTATTGTTGATATAGGTCGCCTTGCTGTAGAAATCGCTACGTTGGATAATTCGAGGAAGTATACCTGTTAAAACAATCTTATTAGTTTTTCCTTTAGCTCTAGTAAGTCCCTGTACCTAGCCAGCAGTTCTTCCGATCTAGAATTTAAAACGTTATTAGTACCGACATGAATAACATACGTTGTGTCCTCGAGGTTCCGTCTGTAAAATGGTCAACACTATTAGTTATATCCTCCACCCTTGCACCAGGGTAGCAGTAACGGCGCCTACGACGAGGGTTTCTCCCACAATTCCTCGAGCTGCCCTCGAACAATGGAATCGCCAACGAGTCGTATTTCCGGTTCATCAGCATCTTCGAAACAGAAAACTATTGTTTGTTATTACTGGTAGACAAGTCTTAGTTTTCTCAATGGGGCTCCATTACGCACTCGAACGAAGGGTTGGGAACTAGGGAAGAGAGAGGGCTATTAGTACTATTTATATTATTAGTAGAAACTGAGGCAGGAGGGGTCGTAACTGGAGTCTCAAGGGATTCTAATTTTGCCGTCAGGAGCATCACGCTTTCTTCAAGCCTCACTCTGGCCTCCCTCTCACGTTCTAACTCGTTCCTCAGCACTTCCATGCTTGAGCACCACCTGCAAACTAACTGTTCATTATTATTAGCCATTGTAAACGCGTAAGCGGCAAATTTCCCTTCACAGCGACTGCAAGTACTCGACGGGGGTGCCATGCTCTTAATTAAAAAAAAAAAAAAACGCGCGTTTGAAATTAATAAATTACAACGAGGTCTACCGCGTGCTTATTGTGCCGTCACCTGCGCAAACCCGCGAAAATGTTCTTGAAACGCAGAAACAGGTTCTTGTAACACAAATTTATACTAAAGAATATATACTTAATTAAACTACCGCGACGAAAAATCTGTAAAAGAAAAAGTATTAATAAAACTTATCTGTGCGCTCTTCGACCGACTTTTTTTCTTTCCGTTTTTCCTTTTTTCCCACGGTGGGTGACCACACACTACTTGATCCCCCGAAGGGAAAATGAACCTTATGAAACTTCGTTTTCTCATAGATTTGAAAAACAAAAAAGGCAAATAAGGGAATTTCAACCTTATGAAACCTCGTTTAGTAATAGATTCGGGAAACAAACAAGGCAAGCCACGTGCACTAGCCTTGGTTTAATCAAATAATATAGTAATGAATAAAGTCAATAAATGAAATATATTCGTTAATGAATGATTAGTAACACAAAGTAATTTAGTTAAGAATGCACCAAACACTATTTTTTTTAAAAGACACTTCAACGAAAACCACTTATTCAATTGGTGACACTGGACACTCGATAAAACACGTCTGTTCACAAGGAAAGACTGATTACTTCCTCAAAGACTGATCACTTGTTTTTTTAGATGCTTCTATTTAGTCACTGAAGATGGCCCCTGAGTGGACCGAAACGTTTGGCCAATAAATGTCGAGAGTCGTATCTCTTGTTTTCATATGCCTATTGACGATAAAGTTCCCGAAAATATATATATATTTACATTTCAACTGCAAAGAACACGCAGTATAATTAACGTAAAGAACGACGCTTGTATAGAAGAATATTCCGCGCAAGATGAGGAGGGAGAACGAACAAATGAAAAATGAGGTAACCACCCGGGAATCGAACCCTGGATCTTCCGATTGCCGGTCAGATATGATAACCACTACACCATGGTCCTCACTCGATCAGAAGTCTTAATTCTCCTACATACGCGCAGAAACCAATGCCCCGAGGGGGTCACCTTCCGCATGCCGCACATATATATATACATTTCAACTGCAAAGAACACGCAGTATAATTAACGTAAAGAACGACGCTTGTATAGAAGAATATTCCGCGCAAGATGAGGTGGGAGAACGAACAAATGAAAAAAATGAGGTAACCACCCTGGAATCGAACCCGGGCATGCGGGAGGTGCCCCCTCGGGGCATTGGTTTCTGCGCGTATGTAGGAGAATTACGACTTCTGATCGAGTGAGGACCATGGTGTAGTGGTTATCATATCTGACCGGCAATCGGAAGATCCCGGGTTCGATTTCCGGGTGGTTACCTCATTTTTTCATTTGTTCGTTCTCCCTCCTCATCTTGCGCGGAATATTCTTCTATACAAGCGTCGTTCTTTACGTTATATATATATATATATATATATATATATGTGTGTGTGTGTGTGTCGATTGGTTTAATGTTAATATGTAACAGAGAATAGAATATAAAGACAGAACAGGTCACCTTTAATAATTTAGAAATTTTACATCAGTTCCACAAAGAACAGTATTAGCCCGACTCCTATTCATTATCATGCTGACAGACATAGACAATGAAGTTGTTCTTGGTTAGCCGATCAGCCCACCCTGATCGAGCAAGCCGGCGCGGCGGCACGCAGGTAACCGATCGCCCTCTCCGGAGTGGAGTTCAGTGCACCAGTGATGGTGTGTTGTGTTCTATGTTGTGCTAGAGCGGTACAGTCTGTCATAATGTGTTCAATTGTTTGTGGTGTGTCCTGGCACAGGTGGCAGGTGTCGTCTATGGAGTTGTCTAGTCTGTATTTATATGTCTGTAAGTTGGGGTGATGTCCACATCGGAATCGTGCTAAGTTAACTCGATCCGATCTGCTTAGGCTGGTCTCTGACCTGTGAATGAGTGACGGCTTCGCACCTAGGACCGCATTCGGACCGAGTCGTGTCAGTGCTTTGTGGGTTAGGTGTGTGTGTATGTGTTTTCTGTACTGTGTGATGGATGTCTGTTGGGCGTGGTATGGAATGGAGTATTTGGTTATAATGTCTCTCTGGTGTTACCTTAATGGTGTGAGGTGTCGGTGCATGATTGTACATGTAGTGGCAAGGATGTTGTGGGTTAGTTGTCGCTGCTGCCATGAATTGTGTTCCCCTCGTATCTAAATGTTCCCTAACTTTCAGTATTTTTGTTTGTGTTCAAGTGTTCTATTGGTGTTGTTTGAGTACATCCTGTAATGATACGAAGTGCGTTGTTTTGTATTGTCTGTAAGGTGTTTGTGTGTGTGTTTGAGATAATGGGTGCCCAGCATGGGCTAGCATAGTCCATAACTGAGCGAATATATTGTTTGTATATGAGTGATGTTTCCTGCTAGTGTCCAAAGTTTGTGCCTGTTAGTACCCTCAGCGTGTTAAGTCTTCGTACATTTGTTTTTAATGTCCTGAATGTGGTTTGCAAAAGATAATGATGTTATATGTGACCCCAAGTATTTTGGTCTTGCGAGTGTGTGGAATGTTGTTGTTGCTTAGTGTAAGCTGTGGAATTATCTGGTGTTCTTTTGTGTTGCTTGTTAGCAAGGTAATGGTTGATTTTGTGGGCGCTACTTTGAGTCTATTGTGTGTGAGCCAGTCTTGTATACTGTTTATGTATGTTTGTAGGTTATTTGTAGTGGTGTCGATGTTGTTGTGGGTGGATGTTAGTGATGTCATCTGCATATGATGATAAGTTAAGCTTGTTATCTATGGGTGTTGGAATGTCATGCATGTATAAGTTGAACAGTGTTGGTGAGAGAACAGAGCCTTGAGGGACCCCGTTCGGAAAAAGTTTGGTTTTGGATGACTTGCCATTAAATGTGACATGAGTATCTTCCTGAAAGATAGTTGCTCAGCCACCTTTTGGTGTTATTGTGCATGTTTGTGTTGAGTATTTTGTTTGAGAGGGAAACGTAGGATAGCATCAAATGCTTTACTAATGTCTATTGTTGCTAATAGTGTACGTTGAGCTGGTCGTCTGGAGTTGATGCCATCCATGATGTGCTACGTGAGGTTAGTGAATAATGTCGTGGTTGAGTGGTGAGGTCTGAATCCATGTAGAATCCAATGAAGCGGACGGCAACACTAGAGTAACATCCTTTGCTGGCGATACAAAGATCAGCAGAAAAAATCGGCAATGCAAAAGAGGTGGAAGTCCTGCAGAGGGATACAAACAGAATTATACAAATAGTCAGAAGACAATAACATGAATTTTAACAGAGAAATTTCGGCTCTTCAGATATTGGAGAAATGAAGAACTTAGACAGCATACTATGCCCAAGTAGACAGGAAATTCAGAGAAGCACGAAAGCAAAAGATTTAGGGGTAATAATGACCGATTACAAAGGCCTGCGAATGAGAACTTTGTAAGAGTTGTTCTCTTCCTAATAACTGATTTTATATAATTCAACTCGAATAAGGTATCCATTTTTTTCTATCACGTAAGGATTTTCTATAAATTGGGAGGGAAAAAACAACAACAACAACAACAACAACATAAATATTATTTATTTCACTTTACATTAGTTACCTATTTCGCTTTGTTATACTAATTACAAATGCAAACAACTTTAAAAAGAAAGACTATTAACGTCAATTACATATTCATCTTTATTTGTCCTGAGTTTTCTTGTAAGATCTATGCTTTTTAGTCTCGAATGTACGCGCTGTTCCTTTTCTTTTATGTAATAATTCTGGAGTATCCCGTTTCAACATCCAGCAGTAATCAGCCATCATGCTGATGTCCCACTTTCTCTGATATTTCTTCTCCATTTCTTTGATGTCTTGGTGAAATCAAGCATTTATAGGCAGTAGTTTTTAATCAAAGTTTAATAAAAATTACTGACATATGTAATATGAAATACTGTGACATTTTGTGAAAAATCTGTACGTGATGGCGAAAAATTAATATTATTTTCGAATCAGGGTACAAAAATTACTATACAAGGTGTTTATAAAATCCCTATTTCGGCGAAAACGTAGCAAAAAGGGTAAAATTCAATAACAACATAATAGAAGGCATACATTTAATGAATACTTAAGCATATGATTCTACATGAGCACCATCAGTATATTTACGGAGTTCGAATCTGTCAGCAGCATTGCGGAACACATTTTGGAGCATGACGGGGGTTATTTTTGTAACTGCTGTTACGATACGAGCACGTAAATCTTGCAGATTTGTAACCCTCGTTTGATAGACGTTTGATTTGATAAAGCCCCATGCAAAGAAATCCAAGGGCGTTAGGTCAGGAGATCGAGCCGCACAGGGCTTGTTGCCTCCATGACCGATCCACTGATTTGGAAATCGTTCATTTAGGTACTCCCGAACAATGTTTGCGTAATGACAAGGTATCCCATCTTGTTGAAAGACGACGGTGTTTAAAATGCCATCTGAATAAAGCTGGGACATTTACATGCTCGTATCGTAACAGCAGTTACAAAAATAACCCCTGTCATACTCCAAAATGTGTTCCGCAATGCTGCTGATAGATTTGAACTCTGTAGAGATACTGATGGTGCTCATGTTATGTAAAATTTGGTGCCTGTGTTATGTAAAATTTGAAATCGAGTCAGATAGCGGTAAACAAAGCAAAAAAAGTTACGGGACAGCTACTGAGAACGTCCAAAAATAGGGACGAGAAGGTAATGATTTCCCTGCTGAAAATACTGATCATACTAAAACTTGAATACTGCTCAGTCTTGACGTGCCCATATTAAAAAGAAGGAATTAATAAACTAGAAGTAGTCGAGGAATTTCACAGCCAAGATTGATGGCTGCAAAGAACTCAACTACTGGGAAAGACTACGTAAATTAAATCTGTACTGGCTGGAAAGAAGAGAGAGAGGCATCATAATTTACATATGGAAAATGATCGAAAAACTGGTACGTAACCGCTTACTAAATCCAATTAACATTCAAACAACAGTGGACAATAGGAAAGGTAGACTATGTAGTGTTCCCAAACTAAAGGCCCCACAAGGGACACCCTTAACACTGAAGGAAAATAACTTGGTTGTCAGGGGATCAAGTCTTTTTAACCAGCTTCCAAAGGACCTCAAGAACGTCACAGGGGTGAAAGTTGAAATCTTCAAAAGAAGACTAGATGCCTGGCTCAGGACGGTACCAAATGAGCTGGGTGTGCCTAGCTATGTGCGAGGGGATCCGCAAGAAGGCAACTCGTTCCTCCATCAGGCTAGGCCTAGAGGTGGGACCACCAGCTTGACCTTCGTATGAAGAGAGACCGACGCACAGAACTTTTACCAAGTTCACCAGGTTTATATAATTATATTTTGTTGAACTTCGTTTGCATTTAAACGAGGAGGAATAAAGTGGGAAGAGACCACTTCAACTTTTGATGAACCAGTGTATAGAAAAGCTTCCTTCACACCGACTTCAAGGTTCGGTACGCAAAGACAGAAACAGTGTATGGTTACATTACAGTGGTTCTCAACCTTTTCTCACTGAAGGCTCCCTAAACTCATTTATCAAATTTCGCGGCACCCATAAAACATTTTTTTTTTTTTTTTTTTTTGCTTAAAATGTTGCAGATAGTTCTTAAACATTGAAACCTGTCTAATTTTAAACATTGAGTTATGAGTTGTTCTATTTTAATAATTGTTGTTAATTATTTTCAAAAGAAAATATAAAGAAAACCAATAAAAATTAACGTGATAAATGTCATTGCTGTTAGTGAGATACTTGGGCTTGATTAGATTTGCAAATCTTTTTTTATATTAGGATTAAATAGGACTGAATAATCCTAACTCTTTAGATTTCTGCGGCACACCAGGGAGATAGATATCCGCGGTCCCCGGTTAAAAACCACCGCGTCACAATTTGTAAATACTGTGTAAGGTTGATTGATTGATTTGTTTAACGGTCTTCATCCACCAGAGGGCGCTGAGATGGTCGGTAACGCCACTAATAGAGAAAAAATAAGTGCCTTTCAAAAGGAGAATTTGGCGGAGCCAAATAAATTTCGTGTAGTGGGCTCGTCACTCCCACTCCCACCACTCTTCTCATTTCTCAGACTGGCTTGAGACAGTCCTTGACAGATTTAATGTATTGCTGTATATCATATATAGTAAATGTGAAGAGCCGAGAAGTCCTTGTAAGAAATAAGACCAAATTATTGTTGTATCATGACAAATATCGTATATAAAATTTAGTGAAAAGAAATGAAGGAAACTTGGTCGTCTGCAGAGAGAGAGAGAGAGAGAGAGAGAGAGAGAGATTACGATTACTATGCGTGACTTGCATTTCTGAGAGTTTTCTTGGTACATGGTCTAGTTTTTGTTTATAAATTTGCTCAAGTAAACTAAACTAACGTATTGTCGTTCATTACTTTTACTCAAACTTCAAAATATGTCCACACTGTTAGATGTTGATAGGTTTTACAGCAAACATACTCTTTAAATTATGGAAAACTAATATTATTACCGAACAGACGTACAAAAATTACTGTAACAGACTTAATGCAGTCATTAAAAAAAGGCAAAAACAAATTATTATTGTTCAAAAATTGATTAACAAAAACCAATCCAAAAAGGCTATGGAACACTCTAAAAAAGTTAATTAACGCAAAGAAAGTTAAGACACATCTCTTGTCCTCCCTCACACAAGGCGGAAATTGTTAGTAACTCTTAAGACGGCCAATTTATTAAATAACTCTTTTGCAAATATCGGCTCCAGTACTGGAACCTCGATCCCAATAATAGACACTCACTACCAACACTTCATGCCACAACCAAATCCAAACTCATTTTTCTTCATCTAATCTTATTATACGATATTTCTCTAGCAGTAAAAAATCTAAAAAATAAAGATCTGACATCAATACGATCCCGGTAAAAATATACAAATTAATAATCGATGAAATTTAAACTGTGATTAAAATATTTATAATTGCAGAATTTGTTAGAAAAATTATCCATTTAAGTGAAACGATGCAGTCAATCGGCAGAGCCTTCAAAAGACACCCAATCATAGGAAATGTGATTGTTTATGGAAGTCTTTACACGGGAGCAGAATTCTTCCAACAAACAATTATGAAAAAAGTTTTGGTAAGTCCTTATTAACTTTATAATATACACCTTCAGTCGTCTCTGTATCACTGTAATAATTATTTTATTATGCAAAAGATTTTGAATTACGTTTTTCTTAAAATTCAAGGACTGATTCTGTACTTCTCAAAGGTGAAATTATTATTCATCTTTCTGTCAGGCGATTTTGTACTTACTGATAAACAATTTTGCGTCGCTTATAATTTAAGACAATTTTAAAATAACTTTTCCTTAATGGAGGAAATTTTTACAAAATAATTTGGACACGGAGGGCTCTTTCCCATCCAACTACTACTTCCCACACTCAACGGATTAAGTGAGCGAGCGTAGTTATTTATGCCTGAGATCTATACACGCAGAGATGACCTACCAAAATAAATTACATTTTTTGCAGATAGACCGTACAATGTAGGTTCTAGGCCTCTAAGGTGTCCAGATTTGTGCTTGGAAAAAAGCCTATAGGCTTATTTTGAAAACACTTTTTAACAGAGTAAATTAATACTAAATATAATAATACACACCTTATTCATTTTATTGTCCCGAAAACTTTTTTCTAAAGACCAGGACAGCCCTCTGAAAATCGGGACGTATGGACACCCTACGTGTGGCCTTCAATCGTCCATTTATTCATACTGTGTACAATACTACAATTTCGATTTTAAATCTAATAGTTCCCGTGTTTTCTTATCACTCGCCTGTGAAATTATAAACAGAATTTGTACCAAAATTATAGTTTTAAATAGCGGTTTCAAAGCAATGTCCGAACATAAACAGATTTTATTTCGCAACTGGTCAGCCGGTGTCTTATAGAAAGTATACAAATTCTCTAAATTTTTGTTCATGGACGTTGATCAGTAATTCTTGTACTCATAAAATAAACCTTTTATGAGGACGTTCGACTCTGAAACATTGAAAAATTGCCGTTTTGCATTTTCGCAAACAATATTTTTAATTTTGGACTGTCATTATCGGTACAAATACGAAACTTTAGCACTTTTATATACGCGTGCAGTGAGACTGCATTTTCAATTTTGTTCCTGTAAAAGATTAAATTTTATTTAAAAAAGATTAAAAACTAGATTTAATATATTTAAGATCCCTCCTCCGGGTCCCGCATGAAATTTGAAACCCCAAATTCGGTAAAGTCGCGCGTGCTTTTCTAATCAGTCCTTTCTTCAGATTTTTTGTTATCGTACATCCATGAGCTGCCAAATGACTTAACAAAATGTCTCCATTGGCTACACTTGGGAAAATCTGTAAATTATCAGGAATCTTTGTTGCCTGGTTTTGAAAATAATGTAACTGTTGTAATCGTAGAGTTAAAATAACAAACAATAATTGTACGGACCAGTAAAATTACTTCTCTACAAAATCTACAACCATTAAAAAAAATACGTGAAAAATAAACAAAATAAAGTCGCACATCGTCCGGCTATAAAAGGATACATTTCGGGTGAAAACGATATCAGTGATAGTATGTCACACTATTTAGTTCCCAAAGTAGTATGACCGCAAATGTTCGAATGCATACTCAATTGCAAAGTTGATCAATTGTTGCAAGCTGCCAGCCCTTTTCCCTGGCGGGGGGGTAATGGGGAGGGGATTAATGGCGTTTTTTTTACTTTTGTCGCTGAGCCAAAGACGGCCTGTGCGAAGCACACAAACCGCTCTACCCGAAAGGTAGGGTGCCGAAGGCACAGCTTGTAAACTCAAAGAAATGTTTCGCAAATACAGTGAGTTTTTCAGTGTCAAATACTTTTTAATTTTATTAAAGGTGCCGTAAATAGTATAAAATAAAAACAAAACGTTAATTGCAAAAACTAAATGTTGAAAAACGGTCAATTTACACAGAAATTTGTAAATGTGTATCTACTCTGCATACGTACAAAATGAACTGTAATTTTACAGAACCCTTATGAATTACTGACGCAATACATTTTCTATTCTTTAACCAAAAATTTTGTTTGGTACATGTACCAAAAGATGATTTTCATTCCTCTCGAAATTGCTTTCTTCTACCTAGTCTCTCTCGCTGTATGAAGTAAAATGAGATCTGCTTTCGGATCACCTGAAGATCATGGCCCCCAGCCTTCTTTAGTTAGCCTTATAAGGCTAACTAGCGAAAATATCACGACTTAACCTAACCATTCGTCAAGGGTGTACAGTTGACCTAACGATTGGTTAGGTTAAGTCGTGATATTTTCATTAGTTAGCCTTATAAGGCTAACTAACGAAGGCTGGGGGCCCTAACCTTCAGGTGATCCCTGCTTTCGAGTAATAATGATCCGATAACGTACTGAATTCCATATCACTTTATAATAATAATAATATGCTTATCAAAAAACTGTCACAAAGGAAAGAATATGACGTATTAAATCTAAGAGATATAATTTATGAAAATTACGTCAAATTTTTTTAAGAAAAGTTTATGATCCTTGACGAGTGTTACTAATTTAGTATTACATTATCAGTATTCACACCTTACTGGTGTTCAAAGGTAATTTCTGTTAATACCAATCTCATTCCAAAAGTTCCATACTTTAGTCGTATTTTAACATCTACACCCGCAGTATAATCTACTTCTTCCTTCGTCATACAGGTACCTAAAGAAAAGGAACCCGAGCCTTACGATACGGGTACTCTGGCAAGATATGGAATAATGGGTACATGCGTGTTTCCTCATACACTGTACCACGCGTAAGTAAGAATGAATTGTCGCGTAGATGACATTTTTACGTAACCAAATGACAAAGTATGAAAATCTGTTAATATGAAAATATTCTGACCGTTACAATTCATTTTTAGACTCTAAACTACTTCTACGGAATTACAATTTCCACTGGTAAGAGAAAAAGTATGTTGGAAAGTCTTTTCTTTGTTTGTTTAAATTAAGCTCTAGTTTCATAGATATCGTAAGCGTTTCCAGTTTGATTCTGTTTCTAATACATTTCTTGCATATTTAAAGTGCGAGTTATTTGTAGCGTTTATCATCGAAATAAGCCTAAAATATTCTGACTGTTCTTACCGTTATATTTATATATATATACACACGAGGGTAATTCACTAAGTATCCACACTTTTTATTTTCACAATTTTATTTTCACATCTGATAGATTATAAACACATCACTTCTCAGCATAGTCTCCCTGTTTCTCAATACTCTTAGTCCAGCGATCTACAAGCTTCCTAATGCCATCACTAAAGAATGTTTTTGGCTGTGTGCGTAGCCAGTCATGCACCGCCTCCTTCAGGTCATCATCGCCTTGGAATCGCTGAGCTCTCAAAGCGTCTTTTAGTTGTCCAAACAGGTAAAAATCCGAAGGTGCCAGGTCTGGACTGTAGGCTGGATGGTCGAGAACTTCAAATTTAAGTTTTTGAAGGCATTTTCTAGTCTACAGCGGTATGAGGGCGCGCATTGTCGTGTAACAGAATAACACCTTCCGACAATCTCCCGTTGCAAGGAAGTTCAAAGCGCAGCCGTCAGCAGGTAAAGTTATGCTAACACTGTTTTGGGATACACGAGGCCCGATCCTTGAACATTATCTAGAGCGTGGAACTACAGTAACAAGTGCATCATATTCTGACATGCTTCGGAATGAGTTAAAGCAAGCAATTCGCACAAAACGGAGAGGGAGATTGTCGGAAGGTGTTATTCTGTTACACGACAATGCGCGCCCTCATACCGCTGCACAGACTAGAAAATGCCTTCAAAAACTTAAATTTGAAGTTCTCGACTATCCAGCCTACAGTCCAGACCTGGCACCTTCGGATTTTTACCTGTTTGAACAACTAAAAGACGCTTTGAGAGGTCAGCGATTCCAAGGCGATGATGACCTGAAGGAGGCGGTGCATGACTGGCTACGCACACAGCCAAAAACATTTTTGTGATGGCATTAGGAAGCTTGCGATCGCTGGACTAAGTGTATTGAGAAACAGGGAGACTATGTTGAGAAGTGATGTGTTTATAATCTATCAGATGTGAAAAAAAAAAGTGCGGATACTTATTGAATTACCCTCGTGTGTGTGTGTATATATATATATATATATATATATATATATATATATGTGTGTGTGTGTGTGGGGGATGAATTTCACAATTAAACACGTGAAATGAGTGAATGCTGCAAACTCACAAGGAAAAAGAAAAACGATTCCAAGGCCTTTCGTTTATTCAGAGCTACACCTCGTCAGGGAATGACGAGGTGTAGCTCTGAATAAACGAAAGGCCTTGGAATCGTTTTTCTTTTTCCTTGTGGGTTTGCAGCATATATATATACACTAACACAAATAGCAGATACTCCTCTGATTCCAAACTTGTAACTTAGTCATTTTTTAATCTCCCCAAAGTGCAACGTTCACACACTACTTTTATCACATAGTTAGGCACGATATCGTGTTGTTTTTTGTTAAACATATACATTTTATTGAATATAGTTGTATTCCTATACTTTCTGCATCCACGAAAGGATTACTGTAGTATACCTTAATGTTATGAATAATGTAGAAGTTATTGAAAAGATGCGTCAATTTTATGCATGTTATATGTAGTATATAATTCTCGTGGACTGAAATGTTATACTGTTTTTTTCGTAGTTACCAGTTAAAGTTTATAGTGTAGAATACAGTATTTGTTTATTAATAAAACAATTCATATACTTCATTATATATTTAAATATATATAATAAGTGTCGTTTTAAAAACTATGTACGTGAAAAGTGGATCACCCGCAAATCGGGGCCCCCAGCCTTCTTTAGTTAGCCTTATAAGGCTAACTAACGAAAATATCATGACCTAACCTAACCAATCGTTAGGTCAACTGTACGCCCTTGACGATTGGTTAGGTTAGGTCGTGATATTTTCTTTAGTTAGCCGTATAAAGCTAACTAAAGAAGGCTGGGGACCCTGATTTGCGGGTGATCCTGAAAAGTTATATAATGTGGGTGTACTTTTAAAATTTTGGTTTACTGAAAAAAGTACAAATATGATCATTGCCCAGTTACCTGAAATCAGTTATCTCAGTAACTTACTGCAATTTTCTGTGAAGAGCTGAAAGCATTTGTTACACATTAATAAACTCCAGCAAACGTTTCTGGGGAATCCCCCCAATTTTAATCCTGAAAAGCACCATTCGCTTTTGCAGTTATCTGACACCACTATCATAAAAGTGTCTCTTTATTGATGTTGTCATAATGTTAAAGGCACTATTGCAGTTGGGTACCCTAACCCAACAAATTCAATTACAAGGTTAATTGAATGCCCGGTTAGGTCAATTGTACGTCCTTGACAGTTGGTTAGGTTAAGTCGTGATTTTCGTTAAAACTAACGAATATCAACTTAACCGAACCAATTGTCAAGGGCATACAGTTGACCTAACCGAGCATTCAATTAACCTAACCGGGCATGGGTACCCATAATGAATTTGTTGGGTTGGGGTACCCAACTGCAATAGTGCCATGTTAAATTTATTACAGAAACTATGAATTTATTGAAATAAAAGTAATTTAAGTATGACATTTTTGTACTTTTTAAATCGGGCAAACTAAACACAGAAAAATATTTGTTACAACCATCAAATACATGGTTAACTATTTGCCAACCAACTAATTATTAATTCAACCATGTATTATAGTTCCATTAACCATGCTTATTATTCTGGTGATATTTGAATGGTTAATTAAAAAATAGCGTGGTTAAATTGATCAGTTGGCAGATTAATTATGCATTTCAGGGGTCTTCAACCTTGGGTACGCGAAGGGATTTCTAGGGAGTACGCGATATTTATATGATTTTTTAACTTTTTTATTGTCCTACATTGCTTATTCTTTTTATTTGTGAGTAAGGATAAAAGTCGCAAAAATTGTCGCTAGATTTTTCAGAAAATCGCCAAATTAACGCCGTCATTGACAATTTCAGCGTTGAATCCTTTTAACTTTTACATTTCAATAAGACTTTCTCTTCGCTGAGCTTATCTTGAAATTAAAATAGCAAAAAACAAACTGTAAACGATAGAAGGAAGCCTGTATTTTTGTGAAACGGGATTCTCTTCCCCATTCACCATCAAATCAGTTACGTTCTAGGCTGAATATGGAGCGAGACACGAGGTGTGCTCTTTCGAACACAATTCCAAGATTGGAGAGTGGTTCAAAAAAATGC
>JAJOZX010009249.1:0-12500 GCA_023014485.1 Bathynomus jamesi
TACAATGACTGTATGTTCATTTCTCTTTAACGAATTAACGTCATATACACCATTGTGGAACAAAATATCATCTTGGTACTCGTTGAATACTGACTGGTATGTCGAATAGAACATATGACTCTATGCACAAATTTTGAGAACATCTCCCCCT
Organism: Bathynomus jamesi; assembly: GCA_023014485.1. Taxonomy (NCBI): domain Eukaryota; kingdom Metazoa; phylum Arthropoda; class Malacostraca; order Isopoda; family Cirolanidae; genus Bathynomus; species Bathynomus jamesi. The sequence goes on from JAJOZX010009249.1 coordinate 152, forward strand.
TATCTTTAATAATTTTAAGCATAAACACAGTTTTACCACATCCTGTGGGGCCAGATATAATACATGTGGATGGGCTCATGAACCTGAATTTTCCTACAGAATCCATCTCTAACACATCACACTCATAAGTGTAACATTTACAAAATATAATAAAATTTTAAGTGATGCTCCTTATATTCTACAGTCTTGTTTTTCCTCTTCTTCCCAGAACCGTGAATGACGATGAGGTGCAGCAACATGTACCCATTATCGATATTACAGACGATTCCAATGACTGTAGTTGTGGCTACAGGCTCCACCCCCGCTAGCGAACCCCCACCAACAGCAGCTGTAGCGCTCCCACGCGACAATTCAAAGCGGAGGCATGATGACGATGATGAAGTGCCTTCCACGTTAGGTATAAAGCGTGCCAGGAGTGCTCCGGGTGTTAGACCCCCAGTAATAGAGCCCCAACCTTCTACGTCTTACGATACGCCCCCGACACTAGCTTCTTCCTCAAATAAAAATGTGCTCCCTTATTCCTGTTCAATTCCGGTCGCAATTCCACAGCAGCAGCAGCTTCTCGTTCTGTAGAGGATGGTATAACATTCGAGTTGTTGCGCACCGCCACCGCCACCCCCACCCCAGCCCTGACAAGAAGTCGGTACGTAGTCAGGATTGACCCCTGGAGCCATGTATAACAATGGTGTTGAACACGGTCTGCAACGCATAGTTGAACGTATCGAAAATGAAAATGAAATGAAATGAAATGAAAATGAAAATGAAAAGGTTTATTGGCAGACTATAGTCCATATGACAAATATTATTAATACAATGACAGTTCATATGCTAAGGATAGAAATATATACAATTGATTAGAAATAATACTGTAATGTCGAAGTTAAGTGGAGCTACAGACAGACGTTTTCGTACCAAGAAGAGGATAAATGGCAGGACTCATGGATAGCTTGGATGATCGGGGTGGTTGATTTTTTAATTTTTTGCATTAGACTATATTGAGCACGTCTTGTTACCTCCGGGAAGCTCGGGACATTGCGGGTAGCAAACATTTGCGAAGCTGAGCATCTCGGGGGTAATTTATGTAAGTCTAAAAGACCTGTTGTACGGCAAATTTAGGGTTCTGCCAGAACCTTTTTATAATTCACCCACAGTTGCTGTCCGTATATATTACTGCAGAAAGCACGAAAGAGCGTGTCTTTAGCTTCACTTGTACAGAATCCAAAGTTCCTTATGGTCATATTCGCTTTAGCACACAGGCTTCGAGAGTGTTTTCTTATATCCGAGTCATCACTCAAGGAGCTGGTAATAGTTTGACCCAAATACTTAAACTCTTGTACTTCCTCAATTACCTCACCATTCATTTTAACCCTTATATCAGCTGGCTGATTACAGCTTTTAGGATGAAATTGCATAACCTTAGTTTTTGTAACATTAAAAAGAATATCATGTTTCTGCGAATACTCTTCGCAGACTTTTAGTAGCCGATCCAGACCTTTAACAGAGGGACTTATTAACACTATATCATCGGCATAAAGTAAGTTATTTATTTTTGTGTTATCTATACAACATCCCACTGTTGCCTCGTTAAGTGAAGCAATTAATCCGTCAATATACACATTAAACAGCATTGGGGAGAGCAAGGAGCCTTGTCTCACCACGCAAGAGGAGCCAAAACACTCGGATAGTACATTGCCCCACCTAACAGTGAAAGATTGGTGGGAATACCAAAATTTCAATAAATTTAATATGTACATGGGAACCTTCCTGTCTTCTAGTTTACAAATAAAATATCGTGGTTCACCTATCATATGCCCTATACAACATCCCACTGTTGCCTCGTTAAGTGAAGCAATTAATCCGTCAATATACACATTAAACAGCATTGGGGAGGGCAAGGAGCCTTGTCTCACCCCGCAAGAGGAGCCAAAACACTCGGATAGTACATTGCCCCACCTAACAGTGAAAGATTGGTGGGAATACCAAAGTTTCAATAAATTTAATATGTACATGGGAACCTTCCTGTCTTCTAGTTTTACAAATAAAATATTGTGGGTCACCCTATCATATGCCTTACTTATATCTAGGAAGCAGCTATAAATGGTTGAATTACTGTCAATGTATTTAGATATTGTTTCTTTAAGTACATAGATACACAGGTCAGTTGAGGGGGACCTTTTAAAGCCAAACTGATTAGGAGATATCCATAGGAAATCATTTAATCGGAGTAACAAGAGTTTTTCTAGTAGTTTCGAGAAGCAGGAAGCGACAGCAATAGGCCTGTAATTATTGCTGGACAGACTGTCCTCGTACTTATTTTTACCCAGGGGCAAGATATATACCCTTATGAACTCTGCAGGGATATAGCTATGAGAAGCATGGCTGATAGGAGCAATGATATATGCAGACATACTACGTCATTTGCATATTTTAAGTGCTCATTCGATAAGTCATCTACCCCTAACGCAGAACCTGTCTTTAACTCTTTAATTAACCTCTTTACTTCAGAAAATGATATCAAAGTATTTTCCCTTGTCTCTCCCACAATCGTTTCGCTGCAATCTATCTTAAGATTATCCCTAACTCACACTGTTAAGAATGTTAGAATAGTGGTTTTTTCCACAGCTTTGCAATTTCATCTTCCCCCGACACCCCATTGATTGTCGGAGGGAGGACATTTTTGACACCCGTTTGATTCTTAACAAATTTCCAAAATTTGTTATTATCGTTATTTATGCGAGCTTCACAGGCTTTTGATGCTCGAATAGACTCTTCTTGTTTACATCGCCTGATGGCCACCTTATACTGACCCCTACTTCTACACATATTCATATGTACTGGTCCTAATCTGGGTCTACCATGAAAGCACCACAAATCATAGGCGTCTTTCGATTCCCTCTTCAGGTGGGCAGTAAAATCATTCCATCCAGGAATAATCTTAGTATGATAGTTGTAAGATTTAATCAGGGGGATTCCTGCTTCTCTTAACAGGGATATTATCTTACTACAGGGTGTCCCATAAGTCCGGCATCATAGGAGAAATTCATATTTTTCTATTTCTACAAACCATAATTCATATTTTTCTCTTTCTACAGGCCATAATGTCGCAAGGAAGAACGAATCCAGATAATTCTACTCATAGGAAGTCGGAGTCAAAGAGAGGCCGCTGCTGAATTTAACAGACTGCATCCAGACCGCGAGCCAATAACACAGAGTTATGTTAGCAGACTTGTTGCAAAGTTTAAGGAAACAGGATCCATAGAAGATAAACCACGCAGTGGACCTTCAAGGAAGTCCACTGACGATGATACAGCGACTGCTATCCTGGCTCATTTTAACAGAAGTCCCAATAAGTCTCTTCGGCGATTCTCCCCCAAGACAGGAGTGTCGAAAAGTAGCATCCATCGCATTCTGCAGGCTCACAAATGGCATCCATATAAACTTCAGATCCTACAGAAATTAAGCGAAGATGATCCCGACCGGCGGATGGAATTTTGTGAATGGGCTACGGAACAATATGCTCGGGATGCCAATTTCCCGTCCACCATTCTGTTCAGTGACGAGGCTGTTTTTTATGGAAATGGTGAGGTAAATCGACAGAACACCCACTACTGGCCTCAAAACAACCCTCACTGGTATACCTCTTCAAAGGAACAAGGTGCATCTCGGGTGATGGTATGGTGTGGCATTTGGAAGGATCGCATCTCTTTTTCGATGAACATCTCACTGGAGGCACCTACCTACGTATGCTCAAGGAAGAAGCATTTCCCATTGTCTTGAACGAAGAAGGAAATTTCCCAACATGGTTCCAGCAAGACGGCGCTCCTGCACATTACAGCACCCAAGTAAGGGAATACCTGTACCAACAATTCCCTGGTCATTGGATAGGACGTCGAGGGCCTGTAGAATGGCCACCTAGAAGCCCGGATCTCACGCCACTAGATTTTTATCTCTGGGGCCACTTGAAAGCGCTGGTATACGCTGAGAAAATTAGGAGTGTTGAACATTTGTGGCAGCGCATTATTGGGGCATGTAACACCACTACTTCTGACATCATTCACCGTGTGCTTGCTGACTGGGTATCACGTCTGAATTTGTGTATTGAAAACAATGGTGGACATATTGAGCACGTTCTGTAAATAAAAGCTTTTGTTTTGCCTTTTTTTATTATTTTTCCTATGATGTCAGACTTATGGGACACCCTGTATAAAGATTTATCTCCTCCGTTCACAGGTTCATCTAACATCAAGAGAAATATAATCTTTAAGAAGATTCAATTTATTCACTACAAACATTTATGTAAAAGCATAGTTCCAATGCCCCCAAACAATTTTAGCTCCTATAAATGACCTTGAGTTCCTTCAGCAATTACAAACTTACCCAGACACTGTCGTCTCCAAATCTGCAGGCAAGGCATTCGATAATCATTTGTGGTATTTAAGTGAACGTCTGATTGGTCTCTTTTTCTTTGATGATCGTGTACCTTTAGAAATGAAGAGATTGATGGTCGCAGCTCTAAAAAATGAAGGAGATAAATGCCCTCCAAATAGATTTTGCCCAACGATTGCTGAAGGAAAAGATCTGTCATCATTTTTCACAGCAAACTCTCGACAACTGTTCTCAATTTTAGGGTTGGAAGATGACTCTAACTTCTGTAGATTCAGCTCAATGGGAACAGATTCCAGATTATCAAAACGCTTCCAAGATTCTTAAAAGCATGAAGTTGTCAATGATATAGCAGAAAAGGGAGTAGCATTGATAAAGGACTTTAACGCCTCTGTAACGAGAAATGAGGAACAGACACAGTTTTTGCTTCAGGTCGTTGAGAAACATCGTAAAACATTCACAGATACAAGAAAGAAAACATTAGTTGAAGGTCTCCAAAGTTCACCCAAGTGACAATGAGTTGTTAGCACCATCGAAACCCCACCATTGAGAGGATAATACTCACCCTTATGGGTGAGAGGGACCTGGAGCTGGACTGAAAAAAAGACTGTAAGCTAAAATTTTCTGGACTCTTGCGGCACCTATAAAACATTTCCGATTTGTATAGAAATTGGTATTTTGAGTTTTTTAGGGAAAAAGAACAATATTATGGGTTCCGAACTTAACTTTGTGAAGATTATGTTTATACAGCCACCCTAATGTGCATAGATGCATTGCCCATATACTCGTATATACCATGCGACTCGGTGTGTGGTGGTTAGCATCAGTGACTACGAATCCACCGATTCGATTCCATGTTAAGCTGTAGGTTGAAGGTGGAGGAACAAGCGGTGGAGCCGATCCAAAACCAAGGTTTTATATATACAGCATATTACTGTGAAATTCGCTTAACGAAAGTTAATCGGGCTTAAATTTTTTATTTTATTTGCAAAAAAAGAACTATTATACAGGGTGTCTCAAAAGTCACTATCTATTTTGAAAAATAATGGGAATTACGAAAAACTGGTTTAAGACATGAAAAATATATTTATTTCAAAGTAAGTGCCACAAAGAATTAGTGCTATTTATTTATCTGTCTCCACATGGCGACCATCAGTGTTTCTACAGAGCTCAAAGCGATAAGTTGTTTCCCAGAACACACTTTGCAGCATTTGAGGTGTTATTTTCTGAACTGCATCGGTAATACGATTTCGAAGTTCGGCTACATCACTAATTCTTCTACCAGTGTACACCTTAGACTTAATGAAACCCCAGGCGAAAAAATCTAATGGTGTTAAATCGGGTGAACGTGCTGCCCATGGTTGTGTTCCTCCACGACCAATCCAGCGACCGGGGAAGCGTCTGTCACGATAATCACGTACAATTATTGCATAATGGCACGGTGCTCCATCCTGCTGAAAAACTACTGTGTCAAGAATGCCATCTGTAAGAAGTTGAGGTTCGAGGAATTGTTCAAGCATGTCAAGATAATAAACCAATTAACTTTTTTTAAATACACAAATTTGCACCAGAAGTACATATCTTTATGCCAGCATAGCATTTTTTTTAAAAACATCTAATGTCACCGAAATAGATAGTGACTTTTGAGACACCCTGTATATATATTCATATATGTGCATTATATACATTTATATTACAAATTTGATTCCTGAGTCATCTCTATTTGACAGAATATCTTCCTTCATTTCCACTGTATCGCAAATTAACTTGTATATTTTGTCAATAGCCATTTTCTCCTCTTATTGTGAACGAAACGCCAAATGAACTGCAAATATACTGTGCATTTACTGCGTCTCGGAGGTACAATATAACCTCTTATGAAAAAAAATGACATTTTAGCTCTTGTGATACTTCGAGTGAGACGATGCAGTCTCCCCTTACTCTACCTATATTTCCCAAACAGAACAATTTCCATTCGCGTCTGCGCCAACAATAGTCTTTGCAGTGCGCATGAATCACTTTAATGGTGATTATAAATGGTGATTTATATAAGAAAAAAGATATTTCAAAGTTATATTTTCTGCCACATTCGACATATGCAGCTAAGCAGGTACAACATGTTAAACAGTTTTGTTTTTCTTCTTACGGACATTTAATATGGGAAACATTATAAGTAATAAAAAAAGGCTATGTAATGACATGAACATAAATATAATAAACTCCAGACTTCAACAATCATCACATTTGCTTCGTAGTATTAGTTCCAGCAACCGGAGCGGAGGGGATAAGACCGTTTCCCTGTAAGCGAAGTGAAGACACTGAGGTTTAACTTCCAATGGTACTGGTAATAATAATACAAGAGTTAGTGCAATGGGCCGCATTAGTTTGGCCTCAGCACTGTGCGTACCAGTATCTGGCCTTCCTAATTAATTACTACTATATTAGTTGCCTTCCTTTTACACTGATTCCACTGGCCAACAAAATGAAACTTTTTTTTCTCATCACAAACATGATCCCACTTTTCTTAATGCATGTTTCGCGCTGATTCCGAATCTGGTTTTATTTTATTTCTAGTACGTATAGTTATATAGATACACTGGTTTTGATATTTTTAAGTTTTTGATATTGCTATAAGAAAATCTATGGATGTATAGATCACACTTAGGAATGCTAAACAACAAATACATCATATACCTTATTCAATGTACTTATAAATAAAGAATATATACATTATTTTATTAAAAGCGCTGTGAGTGTGATTTCCTTTTGTAAATTTGGCCTGGATTGTCACGATACAGTATCCAACAATGGTCCGCCATCATGCTTTCATTCCAATATTCTTGGTAGCGCTTCTCCATCATCTGAATATCTTGATGGAAGCGCTCTCCTTGCTCGTCACTCAATGCACCAAGGTTTTCAGGAAAGAAATCTAAGTGGGAATGCAGGAAGTGAATTTTTAACGACATTCGACACTCCATTTCTTTGAAGGCATCAAGGAGGTTCTTGACTCCATCCTTATACGCAGGTGACTTGTTGCTTCCAAGAAAGTTTTCACATATCCATTTGAACGCCAGCCAAGCCTTCAATTCCAGCGGACTTAGGACTTTTTCAAATTCAGTGTCATTCAAAACCTCCCTTATTTGTGGCCCAACAAAAATTCCTTCCTTCAATTTTGCTGCAGTAACCTTCGGAAATTTCCTTGAAAGGTATTGGAACCCTTCAGAATTGACTTTACCCATTGCTTTAACAAAATTCTTCATTAAACCAAGTTTAATGTGAAGAGGTGGCAGATAGATCTTTTGGGGATCCGCTAAAGGGACAGACTGGACATTGCTTATCCCTGGGACATATGTATACCTAAGTGGCCAGTCACTTTTGGTGTAATGTTTTATAGTGGCGCGACTGTCCCACAGGCAAAGGAAACAACAAAATTTTGTGAATCCTGACTGCATACCCATAAGCATTCCTATAACTTTTAGATCTCCACAAACATTCCATTGATGACTGTCGTATTTGATTGCCTTAAGTAGTATATCCATATTGTCATATGTCTCTTTTAGATGGACGGAATGGGCAATGGGGATGGATGGCATTATATTACCATATTGCAAAAGAACTGCTTTCAGGCTTCTCTGCGACGAATCAATAAAGAGGCGCCACTCAGATGCCACATACGTCTGAGATATGGCTGTAAATAGTCCATTGATGTCATGGCAATAACAGAGAGGACCGTCTACTGAAAAGAATGCTGTTAATTCAAAATTCCGCTTTCGGTAGTAACTAATACGAACATTGTTCTCAAGTAAATTGTTCTCCTTTAGTCTTGAGGCGAGAAGCTCTGATTTCTCTTTAGACAGCGATAAGTCTCTAACAAGATCATTCAACTGTCCTTGGGTTAACTTTTTAGGCTCTAAATGTCTACCTTCAAAAGTGTACTCTGGTTCTGTAGATGGTCCGGAAACGCCAGTTGCACCTTCATCACTTTCCATGTCATCTATGATAGAATCTAGCCTATCACTTGGGGAATTGGAATGGGCAATGTTTCATCATGTTTTACTGGTCTACGTGCTGAATCCAAGTTTGGATATACAATCTGGTGTTTGTTCTTGGCAGAAAACCCCATTAAGTTCACACTACAAAAATAACAGTCTTCATGATGATCTCTCGGCTCCCTCCATATCATGGGTATGGCAAATGGCATTGAAGCTTTCTTTTTGTTAAGCCAATCACGTAATCCATTTGAACAGCCAGAACAGATTTGATGTGGCGCCCATGGTTTATCTTGGTCACCTAGATGGCAACCAAAGTATAGCTTGTATATTTTCTTAATGTCGGTTGTAATACTTCGTCGCTGTGTTTTAGTTGTCAACTGGCCGCATACGAAACAGAACTTGTCGGGGTCATTCTTACATTGTCGAGGCATGTTGACTGACCTGAGCAAACTATAAATTAAAAAAAAATGTACACCAGCTTGACACACAAGTTCTTGGACTGGACTGATCTTTTGACACACAAAGCACGGCGTTGTTGCCTGAATCACAATGCTGCTAGACGTAAAAGCTCACACCTGAAATACATAAGATGTATAATTAAGATAATTGAAATAAATAAGATGAATAAACTAAAAAAACACAATAAAATAAACACAATCAAATGTTGAAATATTAGTATTTTGCCTATTTAAAATGGTTAAATCTGTGTAGTTATATTACAGTATGCCTTCATCTTGAAAACTATACGTGCTAGAAAAAATCTGAATGCAGTTTTGGAATCAGCGTGAAAAATGCTATCCAGCCACCACAAATTTACTCTGATGAAAAATCTTTGTTGACCAGTGTTATTATAGCATATACAGGGTGGGTAAAAAAGTGACCCCTTAGAGGTAAACTGTCATATTAAAAAAAGTAAGGGGACTAGAGCTCGCAAACTCCATAAATGCTTACGTTAGCATGTTGTTCGTCTTAATTGAGAAGTTGCTCGATGTGTCCCCCTTCCTGCTCAACGCAGGGCTCCAAACGTGGACGCCACTGATCAATACTCCTGTTTACATATCGTTGAGACACCTCCCAGCCGAGCAGAATTCTTTCGCGTAGTTCATCTATGTCTCTTATATTGGTACCAGGGATGTAAACTTTGGACTCCAGGGCTTCCCAAACACCATAATCTAGTGGTGAAAGACCGGGGCTAGTAGCCGGCCACATATTGGGTTCGATAATATCCGGTGTTTCGTTCTCAAGGAATGTGACAGTTTGGCGTGCTCTGTGAACAGGGGCTTCATCTTGTTGGAAAGTATATTTTTCACCACTAATTCGTCGAATATCAGTTAGATAGAGTGAAAGATTTACTTTCCAACAAGATGGAGCCCCTGCTCACAGAGCACGCCAAACTGTCACATTCCTTGAGAACGAAACACCGGATATTATCGAACCCAATATGTGGCCGGCTAGTAGCCCCGATTTTTCACCACTAGATTATGGTGTTTGGGAAGCCCTGAAGTCCAAAGTTTACATCCCTGGTACCAATATAAGAGACATAGATGAACTACGCGAAAGAATTCTGCTCGGCTGGGAGAAGGTGTCTCAACGATATGTAAACAGGTGTATTGATCAGTGGCGTCCACGTTTGGAGCCCTGCGTTGAGCAGGAAGGGGGACACATCGAGCAACTTCTCAATTAAGACGAACAACATGCTAAGGTAAGCACCTATGAAGTTTGGGAGCTCTAGTTCCCTTACTTTTTTTAATATGACAGTTTACCTCTAAGGGGGCCACCTTTTTTTACCCACCTTGTATATATATATATATATATATATATATATATATATATATATGAAAATTATTTCAAGAAAGTAACACGTGAATAATATTTATGATGAAAATAACCACGAAGGAAAAAGGAAACAGAATGGTGCTCAAGCGCTTTCGTCTAATGACATCCTCAGGAACACTGAAATAAATAACAAGTTCGAGACTATATAAGGTCACAAAAATAAATAAATAAATAAATAAATAAAAATTGTAGGAGGAGCATACAAATTTATATGGAAAAACTACCAGGTTTTAGCACTTTTCCCTCTTGTTTAAATCCGTTCTGAACGAATTCAAAACAACAGGATCAAGCGAAAAAAGGCCCTGGCTAATATTGAAATTATTAGCAAATTGAATAATGGCAGGCTCAAGAATATTTCTATTAACAATGTTGCTTGAGTGAAACAAAATTGAAGCATTATTCCAATCAATACAGTGGGATAAGAACTCTGACAAATGGACGAAAAGGGCACTGGACGACTGTCCCTTTCTAACGGGATATTGATACTGTTTTACACGCGTGTGCAAATCCTAGAACAAAACAACTCAATCCCGTTTTTGGACGTGCGTGTACATAGGGAAAGCACAAGTTTTAAGTTAGTATTTACCGGAAGAAACAAACAATTTGTTCTACGTACACTTTTACTCTGGACATGACACCCATCAAGAAAACCATATTTTCTTCAATGTTTCTCCGCGCTCTTAGGATCGCTAGTCCGGAATACATGGATGCCGAATTAGAAAAAATCAACAGTATTGGAAGTGATTTGAGTTACCCACCTGTTTTTTTTTTAAATTTTGTCTTAACAAGGCAAAACGAACTTTCTATCGTGTAAATAATAACCCTCGCACTTTGTCGAAAAATATTTTAGTACTTCCATTTTTTCCAGGCTTTTTAGGCATTCCTAATGTACTTAAACCTTTGAATATTAATGTAGTATTTTCATATGACAATATTGTGAAAAATATTAGTAAAAAATAGTCCTACCAATAATTCAAGCTTTATCTATAAAATTGGTTGTAAACAATGTGATTCCTTTTACATTGGACAGACGGGATCAATATTCCATAAGAACAGGACAGTCGTCCAGCGCCTTTTCGTCCATTTGTCAGAGTTATCCCACTGTATTGATTGGAATAATGCTTCAATTTTGTTTCACTGAAGCAACATTGTTAATAGAAATATTCTTGAGTCTACCATTATTCAACTTACAAGTAATTTCAACATTAGCCAGTGCCCTTTTTCGCTTGATCCTGTTGTTTTGAATTCGTTGAGAACAGATGTAGACATGAGGGACAAAGTGCTAAAACCTCGTAGTTTTTCCCTATAAATTTGTATGCTCCTCCTACAATTTTTATTTATTTATTTATTTTTTGTGACCTACATATATAGTCTCCAACTTGTTATTTATTTCATTGTTCCTGAGGATGTCATTAGACGAAAGCGCTTGAGCACCATTCTCTGTTTCCTTTTTCATTCGTGGTTATTTTCATAATATATATATATATATATATATATATAGATGTCTAATGACATCCTCAGGAACACTGAAGTACATAAAAGGTTACGGCCTATATATAGGTTACAGAAAAAAAAAAAAAATACATACATACACACAAACATATATATATATATATATACACATACATATCTACACACACATATATATATATATATATATATATATATATATATATATATATATATATATATATATGCAATAAACGGAGAAGTAAAAATTAACAAAGAGGCATACAGATTTGTAAGGAAAAATATCGATTTTTAGCACAAGATCAAATGAATTATAAAAATACAAATTTATACTGGAAATCTGCCGGGTTTTAACACTTTGCCTTTTATAGTCAAGTTTCGATATATATATATAAATAAAATGAAGATTAAAAGTTAATAAAGTGCATACAAGTTTACCAAAGATTTAGCGTCCTACCCTTTTTATCTAAATCTGTTTTGAAGGAATTCAAAACAACAGGATCGAGTTGAAAAAGACCTTTGCTTATGTTGAAGTTATTTGAAAGTTGGATAATGGCAGACTCAAGAATATTTCTGTTAACAATGTTGCTAGAGTGAAATAACACTGAAGCATTATTCCAATCAATACAGTGGGATAACTCTGACAAATGGACAAAAAGAGCACTGGA